>JANHFP010002467.1:95464-106598 GCA_032468135.1 Calamaria suluensis | reverse complement strand
GGAAGGGACCTTGGAGGTCATCTAGTCCAACCCCCTGCCTAGGCAGGAAAACCTACAACACTTGAGACAAATGTTTAATTAATAAGATATGATAGGCCAATATTTCTCTGACTTCCTATTTGCTTGCACAGCACGTCAATTTCTGGATTCGTTCACAAGACCCTCAAGAAAGGTTCAGGGCCATTAACTGCAGCATCTCCTTGCTTTGCCATGTGAACCAGCAATTAAATTTTGAGGTAGGTGATGATTTGGACTTTGGGATACTAAGTGTATTAAAAGAATGCACCAGTCACCCTTTTCCTGTTCATAAAACTTTGATCCTAACTAAACTTAAAACTCACAGGGAACTTCCCTTCTGAAACAAAATAGTTTTCCCATTGGATTACAGGTGGGAAAACAGCCTCAAGTTGAAAGAGGCTTTAAGAGATCGTATCAGTCACCATAGGTCAAAATTGGAGAAACCCAGAAATACCTACCAACCTTGTGATTACTCAAAAAGTATATGAATGTGCAGAGATGGATAGATTGTCCATCCGGTTGAAAGATAAAGAAGAAACGGTTTACTACCAAGCAGGGCATAAGTGGTACAACTGGGTGGGGACCAAGTACCAAATAAAGAATATAATATAAGTCAGAGTTGAAAGATATTAAGGTAGAGAATAGATAGATAAAGGTGAAATTTATAGAATAGAGTGATAAGTACTGGTAGTTAGATTGTCAACAAAATAGAGGTAAATATTTTTTTAAAAAATGTGTTTTATGTTTTTTGTAGATGGTTGTCATAAAAGTGAAATGTTTGTAGAATGCTTTTTATATGTTAATATTTTATTTATTTATTTATTTATTAAAAAAGAGACTATCAGTTGGGAGTTATAAGAGTTGAAATTTAACCCTTGTGAGCTTCACCAGTTTGAGGGAAGCTGTTCTGTGTAATGTTGCAATATACCTGATGATAGACCTCTTCATGTTTTTAATCTACTTCTCCACTGGATGCTTGTTGATATTCCCAACTGAATAATTCATTTGAAATATTTTTTTATTATTATTATTATTATTGAACGCATGTCTAATACTCCTCTTTTCTCCACTGCAACCTCTTCAAGAGGGTTAGGTTGAGAGAGAGGGTGACTGCCCAAAGTCACCAGTTGGCTTTAATGCCTAAGGCAGGACTAGAACTCACAGTCTCCTGGTTTCTAGGCCAACGCCTGTACTATATCAATCTGATTCTCTTCCTTAAACTTCCAGGCTGAGCAGTGAATTGCTTTGCACTGCCACTCTTGAAGGGGATCAGTGTTTTCAGTTAGGTTTTCACAATCATGCACAAGTGCAGTGAAAGCTTGCAAGATGTCACTGCTATTGTACAAGATCTTGGGCAGTTTTCACTTTATTTCAAGATCTAAGTGATCTTGTAAGTAGGGTAGATTTCTGGCTATTTATGTCTTACATCCATTATCCCTTCCAAAATATAGTATCTTCTTGAATAGTTTCTCATTCCAGAAATCAGGGGACTAAATACTCATGCAGAGGTCCTTCCTTAGCTGCAGATCACTTAAAGATTTTTTTTAACTAATGAAAGGGGAAGTAAAAACCTAACACACACACACACACACACAAAGACTCCTTCTCTTTTCCTTCCTTTTTTCCTTCTAAGAAATGTGGAGAACTACCTGGTTTGGGACATCAGGTAGCACAATTTGCAGTTTGTATCACAGATTCTGTGGAAGAGGTGAGCTACCAAGCCAGAGACGCCATTAGCTGCCTTTACCAGCTTCTCCTGAATCATATGGGTAAGTGAAGCCTGCTTAGGAGAGAATGGGTCATCCCCAAGAATTCATGCATATCTTCTTACCCAGGAGTGAAATCCAGCTGGTTCTGACAGGTTCTGGAGAACCAGTAGCGGAAATTTTGAGCAGTTCAGAGAACCGGTAGTGGAAATTTTGAATAGTTCAGAAAACAGGCAAATACCACCTCCGGCTGGCCCCAGAGTGGGGTGGGAATGGAGATTTTGTAGCATCCATCCCATGGAGTAGAGTGGGAATAGAGATTTTGTAGTATCCATCCTGTGGAGTGGGGTAGAAATGGAAATTTTGTGGTATCCTTTCCCAGCCACGCCCATCAAGCCACACCATGCCCACCAAGCCACACCCACAGAACCGGTAGTAAAAAAAATTGGATTTCACCACTGTTCTTGCCCCAAGAGAGCAGAAGTTCCCAAACTGGTAGCGAGGAGCATAAAAACTTTTCAGGAGGGGAGTGAGGGTGTGAAACCTTTAAATAAAGAAAAAATAGGGCTACCAATCTTGGTGAGGTATAACTGGAAAGGAGGCTGAGGCAGGGCTGACACACAGCAGACTGCAGGGAAGATGGTGGTAGGAGGTATCCCGTCTATTTTTTTCACTCCTTCTAAACCAGAGGTTCCCAAACCTGTCAGTTTTAAGACTTGTGGACTTCAACTTCCAGAATTCTGAGAGTTGAAGTCCACAATTCTTAAAGCTGACAGGTTTGGGAACCTGTGTTTTAAACAGTGGGTGGATTTAGCAGATATCCTAAAAGGGAGTGTAAGGGGAGGTATAAAGATGTAAAATTTGGGAATGACAGTGGTGAGTGAATTTTGTGATGCCAGCAACAGCTGTCCCTATTTCAGAGTATTTTTCAAAGTGTGTTTTTAGAGGAGTAACTATGGATCTTTGAACTCCACTGGCCCAATCTGCCTGTATTCTATGTGAGGAGAGAGGACAAATGTTTCTTATCTCACCACAGCTGCATTTCTGGAAACTCTAGTGCTAATAATGAAATCCAGTTCACCTGTCAGATTTTCTCCTCCTTGGCAGGAGGAGTGAGTGGATTTTCCTTCTGTTTTTGGCTTTCTTTGTATGGATTCCAGATAGCAAACACCCTATGGTCAGCACCTACAGTACTTCATATCTTTCATATTCATTTTTCTTCCAGAAAATAAATAATATTCCAACCAAATAAATAATATTCCAATTCAATTCCAGCCAATTGAAAGCTGCCATGGCGTGGTATTGGCTTTCTTTCTTTCTTTCTTTCTTTCTTTCTTTCTTTCTTTCTTTCTTTCTTTCTTTTTTCTTCCTTTCTCTCTCTCTTTTGTTCTCTTTCTTTCTTTCTTCTCTTTTTTTCATTCATTTCATTCTTTCTTACTCTTTCTTCTCTTTCTTTCTACCCTCTTCTTTTTATTTTAAAATGCCCATCCCTTCAGCATGAAGCATACTCAACATGTTAGGGCTTCCTTTTACATAAATAAGAAATAGGATGTATTCCCCCTCAACCTTCTTGCAGAATTGTTTCACAACTCTGGCTTCATATTACAGCCAGAATGAGATGGGAATGCTTCAGAGAAGGTCCCCTTGGGAGAAAAATTCCGTTGCAAGTCCATAAGTGATACCAAAAGGCCCAGAAAGCTAATCAACTGTATAATTGCAAATGATACCCTGTATCATGCAGGGTAGAATGGGAATTAGGCCTCTGGTGTCTCCTTTTTAGGATTCAACGCAATGGAAGCCAGAGAGTTATGGTGCCAGGAAACAGAAGACAAGAAGATGCTGGCTTATCTTGATGCCTGCAGGGTGGGTGAGGTAAGACCAGCTTTCTTTGGTGATGTGAAATATGCCAATAGGCCAAGGGGTAAAATTCACTTATTTTTCCTACTGGCTTGCAAATGTGAACGCACCATCGTCTACACATGCACAGAAGCTTAAAATGTCACCAAAAAAAACCCCAACATCTGCATGGGTGGGCAGGGCCTCCCGCAGCCGCCCCTTCTAGTTCACCTGATCTAGATAGAACTGGCTGAATTTCACCCCGGTAATAGGCCAAGGAGGATCATGCACATCCTTTGCAACTAGGGATCTCCAACCTTAGCAACTTTAAAACTTGTAGACTTCAGCTCCCAGAGTTCCTCAGCCAACAAAGCTGGCTAAGGAATTCTGAGAATTGTAAGTCCACAAGTCATAAGATTGCCAAGGTTGGAGCTCCCTGCTTTGTGCAACAGCAATCCTGCTACTCATTGCAGGTAGTCTTTGACTTACAACAGTTCATTTAGTGACTGTTCAAAGTTAGAATAGCACTGAACAAAGTGACTTATGGCTATTTTTCAGTTACCACCTTTGTAGCATCACCATGATCATGTGATAAAAATGCAGATGCTTGCTTCATACTTATGACCGCTGCTGTGTCCCAAGGTCTTGTGATCCCCATTTGCAAACTTTGGACAAGTAAAGTCAATAAGGAAGCCAGATTCGCTTAACCAAGCGACTAACTTATTAACTGCAGTGATTCACTTAACAACTGGAGCAAGAAAGGCTGTAAAGTGGGGCAAAACTCACTTAACAAATGTTTCACAACAAAAATTTTGGGCTCAATTGCAGTCGTAAATTGAGGGCTGCCTGTAGTCTGGCTTATATAGGTCAGTTTGTAGGGGTCTTCTCAACAATATATTGTAAGAAGCAGCCTAAAGAAGCATGGTATCCCCCCCCCAAATATCTTGCAATGAACTAACACACCTTATGAAAACAGATGCCTAACTTTCATAAGGCGTGTTAGTTCATTGCAAGTAGTTGGGGGGATGGGGATACAATGGTTCTAGGTTGCCTTTTCAGGGCATCACCTTTTCTGAAAAGCATACATATTATCTACAGGGAAACAGCCATCTTGGATAGCAGCAGGGATTCCATTTTAGCTCCAACTGTTGCCCGTTCAGTCCATCTCCCAAAACAGATATTATACTACATGGGTTAGTCCTGGTGAAATATGGGTGCATCAGTAAAAATGTCTTTTTACCAGTGGTGGGTTTCAAATCCCCGTCGCTACTGGTTTGTTCATAGGAATGTGCGCGCTTGCACGCGGCGATTCTGCACATGCGCAGAAGCAGGTAGGCAGAGCCTCCTGCCACCGCTACTGGTTCACCTAATCCAGGGCAAACCGGTAGTAACCCAACACTGCTTTTTACTGTTTGGAAGTAGCAATGAACCATTTTGACATGTTTATTAAGTGAGGCCCACATCAATGACAGTAACTTCAGCATCCTCAGAAACTTGAAAGGGATTATAGTTTGGTTTGAATTGGTAATATTGAAAGTTGTCCCTTAGGGGAAAGGAAACTGGGTTCCTTGAGTTCCTGAAATTGTATTTTCCCTTTCTGGACACAAGTTGTAAAGTCAAAAAGATGCTCACCATCAGCTTAAAAAATGTATTTCCATCATCCAAAATAGAGAGGTTTCAGAAAGAATGAGGAAAAGAATGCTATGACTTCCTTCTATCTTCCAAGTCTCAACTATTTACCAAGAACACCTTATTTATCTATCTATCCATCCATCCATTTAATTAATTAAAAAATTACTGTCCCACCTTTATTATTCTTACAAACAAGACAAGGTGATGAACATATCCAAGACATCTTCCTCCTATTTGGGTTGAGGCAGAGTGACTGACCCAGCTGGCTTTCATGGCTAAGGCAGGGACTTAAACTCGTCTTCGGCTTTCTAGTCTGGTGGTTGAACCACTAGTCAACACTGGCTATACATGTCCAGGTTTGAGGATATCCCGACTCTGCAAAATTTGGTTTTATAAAAGAAAAAAATGGCAAATATTTTCAGAGGGTTGGGAAAGAAAAATTTTAAACGCTCTGTTTGGTTTTAGTTTTAATTCTAAGGTATGTGGAAGGGAAATGGGCATCACAGTTAACTCTAGGGGCTAAAATGTCATCGTTAAATAATTAAAAGTTTTTAAATCATGTCATGTGGCCCACCCCCATATGTATGGCACTTGGGCAAAGGGAAATTATGTACACCAGTCCTAAATAGTTTGCATCGTTTTAAATCTCCATTAGAGCTTTTAAAAACGAACCCATTGAATAACATTTCTAACATGCTTGGATAGTAATATTACCACATGTTGGTTCCAGATATTCAAGAACATCTTCACAGAGGGTCAGACGAGAGCTTTTCTGCAGACCTCCTTGCTGGCCATGTATGATCCCTTGATGAGGATAAGTCAGGCTGGAATCCTTCTAGTCTACTCCCTCTTGGGGAAGACAGCCGATTTAATGCGGGAATCGGTAAGCTACTTGATTTGATTTATATGTGAGGAAGTCACAGGGCCTCGTTCCTCACCCCAGTACAAATAGGCATTGCATGAAATCCTGGTGGAACGGAAAAGGATGTTGAGAGTCTCATACAGAAGTCAAATAGTAGCACTGCAAATATTTTAGGTTCCATCAGCACCATTCCCCTAAGGAGTCTGAGGCACATTCGACAGGCCAATAAAATAACCAAATCTATCTATATAAGGGCAGTACATTCAGTAGGCCAAACAAAGGGCAACAAAGCAGCATACAACTTTTTGAATTATCCAGAACCCGTGATCAAATGGAGAATTCTGGGAGTTGAAGTCCACGAGTCTTAAAGCTGCCACGTTTGAAGACCTCTGTTCTAGTATGACAAACCAATGTTTTTTTAAATGAGCACACCTGGAGCCAGCTGTAGTGCTGTTTTAAAAAAGGAAGTGCAGATGAGAAGATTTCATAGCAACTGTGGAAGGTGTTAGCAGCAACGATTCAATAAAAAAGTGCAGTTAAATGTGCAAGAAACTTGGGGCTGGGGTAGAGCAGACCAGAGAGTCAAGCACTTGATCAAGAAGCCTTGTTCACTCTCTCTAGATACAGAGGTTCTGTACATCTATTGTGATGAGCCCACTCAAAGTAATTATACGGCAAACAACCAGAAACATAGCAAACAGTCTTTAATATGCAAAACTCAAATCTCTCCTTCTGGGTTGAAAATGGGTTAACTGCTAACACATAACTAGGATGACTGCCAAGATGCATGCTGGCTGCAGTCCAGGGTTCATTAGGAAGATAAGCAAAGCCAAAAGAAGTCTTGAAGACTCTTGCCGACTAAACAGACTTCTGGAGAGACACACAAGCCAACATTCACGGTTTTGACACCAGCAAGGGTAATCAGCACTGGCTAGCTTTTAAAAGGTCCCCTTCTTACTCCAGATTAACCCACCCTTTCCTGAGCCCTCTTGTCCCTGCGTCCACTGGGGGTGCTATGCCTTCTTCAGAGCTATCGCTCCTGGCCTTCACTCCCAGCTCCCCAGACTCTGTCGGAACCTGCTCCTCCTCACAGTCTAATTGCTTCATACCACTCTCTGCCAGATGTTCCACCTCATCCTCTGAGTCGGACACTGGCAGGGGCATGACATGTATACACACGCATATGTACTATTATAGCCAATGAAGGCAAAGGGGGGGGGGATGAAGTGATGACACCCGTCCTTCTCCCACAATGTCTGATCCTTTGTTTTGGGGTTGGGCTTCCGCTCCCCACATCTCCAGGCAGAAGACGTGGAGAAGGAGATCTACAAGCAACTTCACAAGCTTCGGATTCTCCGAGAGGTGCCCGAAGCATTGCAAAACTTCCTCCCAAATTAAGGTAAGGCTGCTGGCCAAGCGGCAGGGCTACGGGCACAAGCTTTTCAAGCAGAAGATCCCACCAGAGTCAGACAGGAAAGGTCTCTTCACATCTCTTTATTTGGTATATTAAATCATTTTGCACTCAGTTTAAAGGATTTTGTCTCAAAGAACTTCTACATTCCCTTCCATAACTATCTTATTACTTATCTTATTAATATAATGCTGCTGTTACTCTAAAACAGGGGCTTGGTGGACCACCCTGGCATGGGGAAGGCATGTGAGTGGCAGGTGCACACAAGTGTGGAGAGCTCCACTTGTGTAAGTAATGCGCAAGCACCCTCCAGTCACGCAAATGGAGCGTTGCACACAAGTGGAGGGTGCTTGCACTCAGGTGAAGCTCTGCTCATGTGCGAAGTTCTACTTCTGCAAGCAGAGGGCGCTCGCGCTCACACATGAAGCTCCATTCACATGAGTGGAGCTTTGCATGTGTGTGTGCTTGCTCACCACTAACGCAAGTGGAGCTTTGCACAAAGGCTTGTCTATTTCTCCCGCAGCCCTGTTTCAAACAAACCATGCTCCGGCCGCAGTCTTGGGGTTGGGGACCCCTAAGGTTGAGGGGATTAGGTTGTCTGATACAAAGTCATAGTACTAAAACTGGTTAACAAGCATCCATTGTCTCAACCATCACTTCTATAATTATAAAATTATATTTATTGCTTTGCCTTGATCAAGTTTTGTAGTCCATGTTTTACAGTGTAGAAGCTGTGGATTACAGGATATTTTTTTTTCTGAAACCAAATTGTTTATTAGAGAGTAGGTTGTTTGTTTCTAGATGGAAGGTAATAGATTGGTTGATGATTGATTCCATGACTTTGCAGGTGACACAGCATAAGGAGATCAGTCTGTAATTTTCAACTAGGCTGGGGTCTCCTTTTTTGAAGATAGGGATGACCGTGGCTAGTGACCATAAGTTGTCCTAACAAATTAATAATATACAAGGCAAGTTTTCTACAGACTTAGCCCCAACGTCTCATCCTTTGAGGAACCATGTCTGTCATTAGTGATGAACCACTATGCAAAAAGTGGGTACCAAGCCCTGTGGAAGACTTCAAATGCTTTACAGTTTTTCCTCACAGATTTCATGTCATGGATACAGATCACAGGAGTCATCCACACATCAGGTATGGCTTTTATAGGAATTGTACATGATTAAAAGGTTTTCATATTTTTGACAATTGGGATATTGAAAAATGCGACATGAATTGTACTTGCTTTTTGGAAATGTTATTAATATTAATGTGTTCATGGTTTCTAAACAAACTCATTAAGTAATCTTCATAGAGATTAAATAAAATCCTCTAATTGCTAAGAATTAAGGTAGGCTGCTTATCAGGGAAGAAAAACATATTAAAAGCAAATATGTTGGTAAATCTGCAAAATAAACCTCAAAGCATCAGGAGAAATGCAAAATAGCTGAATCTCTGGGGATGAATGAGGGTATGAATGAAGCTATTTTTGAAAGGTCTTCTTTATGATGGCTGGTGATCTTCATCTACTCATCACTGCATCTTCTCAAGCCTTTGTCAAGGTGTACAAGAAGTCTCTATGGTGAATTTTGCTATAGTCAGTAAGTCTGATGCATATCCAGAAGTGAGTTGTTGCTTCAAAACAGATTTATTTATTTTATTATTCATTTATTTATCAAGATTGCATATAATCATAAACTAGCTTCCTTTTCAAGTTCTCTTTTCCCAAGGCAAATATTTTTCCTTAAACAACCATTTTATTGCACAACCATGTCTCCTGCCTTCTCATTTATCAATTAAATTCCAGAGATAGAGCTTCAAGAACTCTTTACAGTGAGCTTTAATAGTGTTGCAGAGAGAAAACACATCCAGATAACCTTGTTCTCTGTACTTGGACAGCACAAGAACACCACCTCCATGTCCATAAAGTTGATGTGATACATAATGCTGTTGGATAACCTTACCCAGAAGTTTCATGTAGATGTTAAAGAGGAGAGGGAAGAGAGGGACTTGGTCAGTCACTCCTTACCCTAAAAACACTGACTATTTTAAAATAGTAGTTACTTCTAGAGCTTAGATATTGTCTCAAGTATCTGAGAATTTGTCTGAAAACTTTAACCAGGGGAGGACAAGTAATTTGTATGTAATCTTTTTGTTAGCAACAACCAGACTGTCTCAAAAAAAATGAAAGTTTTGAGGATGTACAGAATTCACCATAGAAGACGAAAAAAACATCTGAAAATTTTCAGCCAACAAGACTATCTTGAGATGGAATCTGTGAGTTGAATGAATAGTTCTTAGATGTTAGGTTACACTTTACATTCAGAACCAATGGGTGCTCTCTATTTTTCCAATGTTCCTTCTTTTGTCATTTGCTAAATCACATTAAAGAAAACATGTTGACAAGTTTCTAATAAATATCAGATCTGGACTGCAAGTATATAGATCATCATTAGTTGCGGCAAACAGATTCAGGAAACCAACTGCCAGCCAAAGGTTATCCAAATTTTTGCTGTCCAAATCTAAGTGTTCATAGATTTCTGGAACAAAGCATGTCAAATTCTAGAGGCGTGTGAAAATAGAAAGTAATTAGCATAAATATTTCCACTTGAGCAGTTCCCTGAATTATATTATTCCCCAATGAGCTGTAAACAATAATTAGCTATCTAGGTATGTGGTTTTACAGTGAAACAGTTTTGTTTTGTTTTTTAACAGGGAAACTGAGAGACAGAGGAAGAAGCAATGTATAGAATATGAAAATAGTTGATACAATGTGTATTTTTTAGAGCTCTATTGTGGCACTGTAGTGATTGCATTGCAACTTAATAGAGAGGTCTAAAATGAAGTAATCTACTTTCGGTAACTGTGCTGGGGGCTATTTTGTAATAAAAGCATCTGCACCTTGACACCATTTTCCATTGGGTTTATTTATTGAAGGCCTGTAATTAAGCTATGCTGACTACAGAGAGCAATCTCTGGGTCAAGGTGGAGGTTAATAGAAAGATGTTAATATGATACCTAGGTGCCCCCCAGTGGGTACATGAATAAAAATAGGAATTCATTTTCCATTTCTTTTGGCATTCTCGGTTTTCTAACAGTGAGGGCCAACATCCAAAGCGCTGGCATGTTTGAAAGTCAATGAGCCACAAAATCTTTATCCTAAATTAAATACATTTAGCCTGCTTTTATTATGAGAAAAATGATCAGGAAGGGACACTGTAGAATGTATTGTAACAGGTGTATGGAAAACGCATGTTCCTCAAACACATTAAAAAACAAACCTTTGGTAAAAGGAAGATTGGAAACTGAGAGGCTGAATTCAGTTACTGAAGCAGTAGACATGAGCTTAAATGGACTCCAGACAGGACAGGAAGGCCTGGAGGAACATTGTCCATGGGTTCACGATGGGTCGAGCACAACTTTACAACTAACAACAACAACAACATTATGGAAGCCACCTTGGCTTTTTTTTTAAAAAAAGAAATGAGACATATATTGGTCAACATCAATTAATAATAGGGAGAAGTAGGAGGAAAAAAGAGAAGGGAGAAGCACTCGACTCCTGATTTTTTTAATATATATTTAAATTTATAAATCGTTTTCTTAGATTTTCACGGTCATAAGTATGTAAATTTGTGTATTCTCGGGTTTCTTTCCGTGTAAAGGTTTGCATA
>JANHFP010002467.1:83834-95364 GCA_032468135.1 Calamaria suluensis | reverse complement strand
AGAGAGAAAGTGAAAGAAAAGAGAAAGGGTAGTACCGTAGTCAAGTCACCGTAGCGAAGCACGGGCATCAGCTAGTACTGCATATGAACCAATGAATACAATGATATTCATCTCGTCATCTGAAGGGGGTTCAATGGGCTAGTTCTAATGGGATAATGTGTGCAACCTTCCCCTCCATCCCCCTTTCTCCTCCTCCTCCTTCCTTGAATTAGCCATAGGAAACCTGGACTAAATACAGGTTCAAGAGCAGAGAATTGATTTGCCATAGGCATCCTGGTATTACCACTCTTAAACCTGATATTGATGTGCAAGAGAAAGAAAGAAAGGTGATGATAAGGAAAATAGAGAGATAGAGAAGACAGAAAACCTAATTTACCCAGCCGATCTTGAAATGGTCAGGCAAAACTATTCTAGTTGATAAGTGATGAAATCATTGCGTCCAGTAATAGACAGTTGAACATGCTTAATTGACAAAGTTATCTTTGTCTTCAGTTTATATTAACTAGGTATACTATACTGTGTATCCTTGTGATAATTAGTGATTGAGTTGGATTCTTTTATTAATATATTATTAAATTAATAAATAGCAAATAGCAAGTAACACATTAATGTACTTGATAATTTATTCTGGTAATGCATTCATATGAGAATAGGATGAGATTTAGTCTTTTTTGGGAGAGGATCTGAAAAACCTAACAATGGTTTCATACATTTTCAAACTTTACTATGTGTTTATGTAAAGTTGTGTGCTAAAATCAGCTTGCTAACAGAAAAATGTGTGGTCTTTGGTGCTTTCTGAGCTTGGCTGTTTCCTTGCAGACATTTTATTACCAAACTAGGTAACATTATCAGTGATAGAATGGAGTGGGGGTTGCTGTCTTTTTACACACCAGTGGCTTGTTCTATCAGTGTTGGTCCCTATCAGTGTCAGTCATTCTTGGTGGTTTCTTGATAACAGAGTTGCTTACTGTTAGTTTATATGTCTGAGTTGTTCCTTTTCTGGGGCATTGTTTGCTTGGTTGTTGATCTACTGTTAATCATGGTGTCAATCTTTGCTCATCTGATAGTTGGTAAGGAGATGTTTTGGTCTTTTTGTTTCCCTTTGGCTTTTTTATTGTCTTTTTTGAATGTCTCTGAAAGAACTTAATAGGCGAATAAAAATGACAACCTAATCGAAACATATGGCTGACTATGCAACCAACATAACAATGTGTTATAGCCACCAATTACCATAGACTGTGCGGTTAGTAGAATGCCATGTTAAATGAAAATGAAATCCAAAGAAGAATTTACCTGAATTCTTCAATTGCTATGAAATATTCCTTCCTTCCTTGATATAACATTAACATTAAATGTGGAATTCATCTGCTTATTCTGTATGTTTATGACAAAAGTGGATTCAAACTGCAGAAATGATGAAAAGTGTACTGCCATGATAATTCAAAATTATCATGGACTAATCAATGAAACTTCAAAGTTCAGGTTTCTGCAGGATAAATCAACTTTCATTACAGCTTTCATTGTTTATTAATATGTCTTCCTTAGTTCTGTTCTCAGCATCTTCTCTTTGAGCTATTTAAATTCTAGGAAAAAGTCTTTTCCAAGAGGAAGATTTACCGAAGGATGATACAAATTAGATGACCATGAAACAGATACAGATATGCATATAATTAAGATAGAGATGAAGTTTCAAACCTATACATATACTAAACTTAACTTAAAAGTAACTCACAATTTTAGTTCAGTAGCTATGTAGCACACTCCATGTGCCTTTGGCATTTAGTCATGCCGGACACATGACCATGGAGATGTCTTCGGACAGCGCTGGCTCTTCGGCTTTCAAACGGAGATGAGCACCACCCCTAGAATCAGAAACAACAAGCACATATGTGCGAGGTATGCCTTTACCTTTACCTAGCTATCTTGAACCTGCATTATAAGAGGTTTGGTCACTTACACCTATCCGGAAAGCAAGGATCTGAAATTATTTTGAAACTGTGTTTCTTCTGGCATGAAATGTCCATAAAAGAAAGAGTCATAGACATATTTCTGTCTTACAGGGATATATACATGAACAGTCGAAAGTTCTTTGCATCACCTGTATTCAGTCCTTCTCTACTATGCTTTTTCCTAGATCCATATAAACTATAATGAAAACAATGAGAAGTTTCCTTTTTTATGTCCCATAGGAAATAACTAATATCTTGGGTGGGAACTACGTCACTATCAACTGTGACTTAAGAAACACCTCTTTATACAACCACCCACTAGTATGCACCATCTCAAATCAAATCAAACCAAACCAAACCTTTATTGTCAATGCATAACATGTGTACAATTAAATTAAATGAGCCTCCCTTAGTCCCCCCCAAAAAAACCCCACAAAATATATTTCAATAACTCAATAAATGAAAGAAGTAGAACACCATCTCCTTTCTCATCCTGGTGTTTAAATACAAGTTGTATTCTGAGCACCATGTTGATAACCTCTGGACTTCTTCTCTCTATGCTAATTTGTCTACTCCTGTAATAATACCCATTTTTGTGGTATCATCTGCAAACTTTATTATCATGTTAGATGAGTCAGAAGATATGCAGTCATATGTGTACACTGAGTGCAGGTAGGGACTGAGCACACAGCCCAGAGTGCTGAGCTTCAGAGGGAAGTAGAATGTAAAATACCCAATCCTCACTGTTTGTGGATGGTCTGTCAGAAAGTCTTTAATACAATCATAGGTAAGAGAGGAGAAATTCAAGTCAGGCAAATTTTTGATGAGGATGGTGTTAAAATGACGTTGAATCTATGAAAAGCATTCTGATGTAATTCCCTGGTTTCTCTAGATCAAGGGTCACCAACCTTTTGGACCTCAGGGACCACTAAATTCATAATTTTAAAGCCCATGGACCACTAATATGATCTTCCTAATGACCGGTTGGGTGGGTGTGGCCAGGTGGTCATGTGACTAGGAGGACATGGTCAACTCTATGTCACTCACTGTCCTCTACACAGTCCACCCCTCCCAGCCACTCCTCGCCTGCCTACCTGGGCCCCTTAGGGCCTCAACAGGAAGCAGTTGTTGGAGCTAAACAGCCACCATGAGAGTTGGAAAAACAGCTGGTCAGTCAAATTGGATCTGACTGAGAAGGAGGCTCAGCAGGAGCACCTCACTGAGGAACTATGAGCATAGGCTCTCCAAGCAGAGGGGAGACCTGTGGGAGTGCAAGGCCAGATACAGGTGCCTGGAAGCTCAGCAGGCTGACCAGTTCCAGGCCATGATGCAATCCCACTGGAACAAGGTCCTCCGGCTTTTTGCCACCAGTGGCATTTTCCTCCAGCCTTCATTCAAAGCCCACGCCAGGAGGTTGAAGCAGACTCAAAATTGGACTCTCTGTCCCTGTCCAACCCACACAAAAGACCCTGAAGAGGCAGACTGTTTGCAGTAACACAAGTATGAATCTGGCCCAGCAGCCATCGTTTGAGGACCTATGATTTAGTGCAATATAAAAAATGTAAATAATTTTTCTGTGGACCACCAAAATTTTCTTACAGACCACCAGTGGTCCATGGACCATCAGGTGATGACTGTTAGATGACTCACTACAGAATGAAGGGCAGTAACAATGGCATCACCTGTCAACCTGTTTCCTTTGTAGGCAAACTGATATTGGTCAAAGTTTGATGGAAGGCATGACCTGAGGTATTGAAGAACCAGTCTCTTGAAGCACTTCATCACTACAGACATTACTGCAATGGGTCTGTAATCATTCAGGCTGTTTATTACTGTTTTCTTTGGGACTGGAATGATAGTGGCTGTTTTTCAGACATGATAGACCATTGGCCATTTGCAAGAAGATGATACAAATCCTTGTTAGGACCTCTGATAGTTGGTTTTTGCCACTATCCCCAGCACCCCATCTGCAGCTTTATTGGAATCCATGGCCCTCAATACAGGTCTCACTTGGTGTTCATGCAAGGTGAGTGGCTGGGATTTGGAGGGCTGGTGGGCTAGAGCTACAGAGTCAGGTCACCTGAAGAAAGTATTTAACTAATCTATCAACAAGGCATTGAAGTTGACTGTCTTCTGTGTTGAGTAACAAGTCACCAGTTTTTAACTGCATGACTTCTTGCCTACCTGTTTTTAAAAACAAGCATCAGAACAGATGCTACACTGGAAAAATTACAACATCTAACAACAAGCATCAGAACAGATGCTACACTGGAAAAATTACAACATCTAACATACCAACAATCCTCTCTCCTGAAAATACTATTTTTTTAAAAAAAATATCCCTTCCTCATACCTACATAAAAGTAGTCTACATTTGTTGACAATGGTTTTCAGATATTCCAAATATCATTTCTATTAATTCTTTTTCAATCCACATCCTCAAAACAAGTGTTTTATTATTGATATACTCGTATGCCCTGCTAAATGTTGCATTCCCCCATCTTTAGCAGGGCATTTCACTTTTTTCAGTATAGTATATGAGTTTCCGAGTCTTTTTCCCTTTGTACAGAATTCTAGATCTAAATTGAAAGTAGGTTATGTAGCTTGCCAAAGTTTGATTCTGCAACCTTTTAACTGAGCTAGGACAGGCGTTAATATTAAAAAGAGGAGTTACTGTTTAAAAAAAGAAAACCAGATGTAGTGTCACTGTTCAATATTGTTCACCAAGTACCAATTATATTCAGATCCTCAGATCATTCCTGAAGATACCAAGAGAGTGGCAGGCTAGTTGATGAGCTGTCTTAAAGGTTTTTAAGGACTGCAGGAGGAAACTATCTGTGATGTATTTAAATCAAGAGAAGATTAATCTGTTTTCTAGCTATTGCATGGAACAGTGTGCGAGGGCAATAAAAATGAAGGAAATAGCAAAACGATTGGATACAGAATCTATAAAGCAAAAGTGCCCAAGGGCAAGATGAAAATATTCATAGAATTTAAAACCAAAGTTTTATTTGGTTAAAGAAAAATTATAGAAGATTCAAAATGTAAGACAGTTTTGCATTTACAATCCTGTAATTGTCTTTCATGATCAAAATTTAGGAATCAGAATTATAGACTCTTCACTTCTCTTCTCATCCACTTCTAGTATACCATAAAATCAGAAAATGGCACTTGTGGTTCTACAGTCAAGCACTACTCATTGTTGCTAGTTATCTCTGAATAGGCTAAATGCACACTTCTGAGACTCCAGAAATCAGAACTGTTCCTGTGGGCTGAGAATTCCCTTGGTTGATGGCCCACTCCTCAATCAGTTTCTTTAAAGTCATGTTTGTATTTGCAGAGAACTCTGATTCTCCTCAGGAAGGAGGAATACATGCAAAAGTGCATTTTTATTCTTTTCCTTTACAAGTTGGGAAAAGAGATTTCCGCTCGCATCATTTTTGCTCACCCTTAAAGCACTATGAAAATTATGAAATGTAACTGAAGAAAACTGAGGCTGGGTGAGAATGGATTCCGTTATAAACTTATGTTCTTGACATAGAACAAGGGGAAAAATGAAAATAAGAAAAAGATAATTAAAATAATTTCAGCAGTTAAAAGAAGAGATTTTTTTTTAAAAAAACTTTAAAATATTAAAAGGTACATCAAACCATAGAATTAGAAGTACCAATTAAAAAAAATAAAAATCAAAGCAGTATATACTGTGGAGATATGATAGATAATTTTAATTCTTTATTTTTCCTCTCCCATACACATACACTTTTTAAACTCAGCAGATTCTTTGCTGATTTATTATGGCCTTGGGAAACACATTTTCTCTATTGATATTTCTTTGTTATTTGTCATGCCTCTGTCAGTGTCCGACTTGGAGGATGCAGAGGAGCAGCTGGCAGAGAGCAGTGTAGTGGAAGCTGGATCTGCAGATGAGGATGGGGAAGAGCAGGGCCACGCTGGACCAAGTGGGCTAGGGGCAGAACCAGGGAGGAGTAGTTCAGAGGATGAATTAGGATCTTCCCCTCCTCCTGATCCCAGGCAAAGAAGAAGGGAAAAGAGAACTTTGCAAAAAGGATTACTCAAGAGAAAATGAGTAATAGGACACAGCTGGGCTGACGACGTTGCAGCCATTTGAGAAGAACTGACTGCTGGAGTCAAAAGCTGGTTTCTGCAGAGCTTCTCTGTGACTTCTTGCCTCTGAGATTCTTGTTCCAGTTTAAAATACCTTAGCCATCTACAGATGGTGTGTTATCTCCTAAGAACTGTGAGTGCCTTGGACTGCAGCCACTTCTGTTTTAATCTTGGTGTCTCTCCTCTTTGAGTCTGGAGGGAGTCAGCCTTGCTGGAAAAACCTTTGAAGAGCATTAGGGTTTGAATAAAAGACTGTTTGCATATAATTGAGTACATTCTTGCTTCTATATCACATTGGGTCACCACATTATTTTTATGTGCAGCCCACCTTACCCAGATGCACCATTCTTTAAAGTTTGAGAATTGCTAGATTCTACCTCATTAACTTTATTCCTTTTAAGTGATGGATATATTTAGCCTTAGTAAATAATCAATTTTGATTTTCTTGGTCTTCCTACAGGGTGCGTCTGACTATCTGTTGACCTTCAGGAACTGTTAGTGCAATATATTGACCAGACCATAAAATGAATTCCACAGGAAAAATAGAACTACTGTATATAGTCTCTATTGAAACCCAAAAGCCTGATTTTAATTAGCTCTTCTTCTGTTTATACCTCAGTGAAACAGGCAGGAGTCTTTCTGAGTTGCTTTCAACTCAGGGACGGGTTTCAAAACCCATTGCTACCAGTTTGCTTGTGGGTGTGAGCATACAGGCATGAGTGTGTGATGCTTTTGTGCATGTGCAGAAGTGTCCGAGCAGGTGGAAGGAGCCTCCTACCACTGCTGCTACTGGTTTTCTGATCCAGTGCAAACCTGTAGCAACCCACCACTGTTCCAACTACTATCATGCTTTTCTTGTCTTAAAGAAAGTTTCAACTCTCTTTGCTTACGTACAGTAGCAGTTGAAGCATATTTCCATCACACTAATTTTCCTTATTTGCAACAGAAATTTGTTATTCTATTCCATAGTCTTCCATAGTCTCTTATGAGTCTTTTGTTCTCATTTCTAACAGTGCAAAATATTGTCTACATGCCTTGATTTTGGCTATCACTTTTGTCTGCTTGACTTGTTAGTTTGATTCTCTTCTATTGACAGACCCAAGCAATAGATCAACACAGGAAAGGTTCAAGATGACTACTTTACTGCAATTCTACCTACAGTACACAAATTTCCCCAAACTGTTTGTCTTCCCTTGTGAACAGATAGGTAAGCTTCTACAGAACTTTGGGTGGGGAGATGAGTCCTGGCTTTCTTGCAACTGATTCAAATCTAAGTCCTTGCTTGATTCTTCCTCCCTGCCTGGCTGGGTACTTCCCAACATCTATATTTACTTACATTGTCTGTTCATTTTGCAATTCCTTTATTGTTGACTCTAATAAATCTCTACCATTTCTCAAGTGCTTAAATATGCCCATGCATTTCCTTAATGCTCTGATTTTTGATTTTTTTTTGTTCTTCAAAAACTTCAACAGACTTTGCAAATACTGTATATACCAGACCATTCTCAGGGATGAGTGTAAATAGAGTACAGCCATTTCAGATCATGATGGCAGACTTCTGTCCCTTCATCTTCACTTTTATTTCTTTTTTTTTTAAAAAAATGCTTGTTGTTCCCATTTCACATATCTTTAATATAAAGGGAAAATTTGTTTAGAATTCCCCTAACTGCTGTGGAAAACTTCTGTTATCTCCTTCCGTTCATCTGCTTAGTTAGCTTCTCCTTGGCTGTCTTATCTTCCTTCTACAGTCTCTGCCTTCTCATCAGGAAACAGTCACTCAATTATCAAACATGGCCAATCAGCAAGTCTAAGTATATACTCCTTTCAACCAACAGGTGTTCAATTACTGTTTCACTGCTTATTGAATACTTTCCTTCGAAACTGTTTATACAAAGATGAAATGATACATTTTAAAACTTTTGATTAATTACAGTCCCTATCTTGAATGTGTTAAATGCTTTATAAGCAAACAATATTTTAAAAAAGCAAACTATATCAGAGAAGGCCCTAAAAGCTATTAGTAAAGACTACAAAAAATGCTGTCCATAAAGAAAATTAATTTATCTGATTTGCATCTCCTGACTTTGTTTGCCTGCAGGAATGGCATAACCAAGTACCTGACATTGTGCACAAGAACATCTGCACAGAATATAGACTAGGCTTTCCCAAGTCCAGATAGGAGATCCCATAGAAAGTGGTGGAAAATAAGAAAAGTAAATTTTATGGGGCTTCCAGAGCCAGATATATAAGCAATTACCAGGCTGTGTGGTAGTAGATAGGGGCAGAAGACAGCAGTTTGTGATAGACAAGTAATGTCAGCTAGCACTTAGACTTACATGCTGCTTCACAGTGCTTTACAGCCCTCTCTAAGCACTTTACAGAGTCATCATATTGTCCCCAACAACATGGCTCCTCATTTTACTGATCTTGGAAGAATGGAAGGCTTCTATCATTCTTGAGCCAGTGAAACTCAAACTGCCAAACTTCTAGCAGCCAGCAGTCAGCAGAAGTAGCCTTCAGTACTACTTTTAACCACTGCACCAACATGACTCTAGTAACAGTAACATTAGGATGACAGCAATATTAGGAAGCAGTAGTATGAAAAACTGGAGAAATAATAGGGGCCTGAAGGAGAAACTGGAAAGGATGTTGAAAGTAAAAGCCAAAGTGGGAAGGATTAAGTTTTGCATTATAACATAAAAAATGATATACATATTCACCATTTATTCAGAGTAAAATGTAAATCTAACCCCAGTATTCTGGTTCTCTTAAATTTATTAGATCTACCTAAACATAGCCTTTCTTATGCCAAAGCATTTTCTTTCCAGTTTGATCTTTATTCATGTCCTCTGACATCAATGAAAGGTTTCGGAATTGCCATTTTAAAGCAAATTGAGCATCTTGAGAAATCTTTGGAATTCAAAGGCATTAAATAGCTGAGCCATGCAACAAGGAAATTTCAAATGTTCATATTGATTCCTTCAACTTTGTACAATGTTCGCTACTACATATTAATATATACAATGGCAGTAAATCACAATAATGTAGGTGGAAATGTGTTTTTCATAATAGAGGTCATCTGAATATGGTTGTCCTGTTATAAAAGCCTCTGGCTTTAAAAGCAGAATTAATAATACATTTTAAAATGTACATAAAGCAAGCAGGCTTCTCCAGCATGGAGCTCCCCATACATTTTGAACAACCATTCATTTTAACTCTGGTCAGTTTGGCTGAGGTGGGAGGCAAGTTGATTGGCGTTGTAATCCAAAATCATAGAGGGTTTCAGGTTGGCAAAGGATGATGTAGTATATTCTGCACCAACATGCATAGAATCTACTAGTTTTCCCATCACTGAAGCTTTGTTACACTCTTAATTTCCTTTTTCTCTTTATTCCTTGGGGATAAAGAAAGTATTATCTAAGGCAGCAATGAATATTACATTATATTAGAAAGCTCTCTTTCTCCCCCTCTCCTTCCCTCCCCCTCTCTTTAGGAGCTTCACACAGTTATACTGCACATGACAACATGTAGTCATGAAAGCTTCTAGTCTTATTCCTTACTCATCAGAGACTACAAGTATCTTTGTTATTTTAATAATGAAAATATTAGCAACAAAACAATAGGAAAACATAGCTACAATCATGTTAGTTGAGGTCTGGGAAACCAGACAACTCACTTGTGGAGTGAGTTTATGTACTCTATGTTCAACATCAACCCTGTCATTACTAAATGGCAAGAGAGAATTCTAGCAAAACTGGAAGATTTAGTACATATTTTAGCTTAAATAACATACTAAATAATGGTACATAGTCATTAACAAACTCCCTGACTTGATATATGCAAACTCTATTCAGATTTTAAATAGCTACTATAATATACCTTTATTTCTATTCCCTTATTCTTCAAGCAAGGCTAAACAATTAAAGATGCTGACTTTATTGGTTAGAAAGCTGATGGATCAGGTTCAAGACCCAAGTGTTGCACAGCAGGGTGATCTCCCATTACTTGCCCCAGATCCTGCCCACCTGGTGATTCAAAATCATGCAAATGTGAGTAGATAAATAGGAGTCGTGGTGGCACAGTGGTTAGAATGTAGAATTGCAGGCTAATTCTGTTAACTACCAGCAAGTCGATTCTCACCAGCTCAAGGTTGACTCAGCCTGCCATGCTTCTGAGGTCAGTAAAATAAGGATGAAAATTGTAGGGGCAATATGCTGACTATAAATTGCTTACAGAGGGCTGTAAAGAATTGTGAAGCAGTATCTAAGTGCTATTGCTTTTGCTATTTTGGTAGTAACAAGGTTCTGTGCAACCCAGCACATAACATAATGCTGGACACATAACTACAGAACTGACTTCAGACAATGATGGCACCCTTAGCTAAGAAATGGAAATGACCACCATCCCTTAGAATTAGACACAACTGGACAGGAGAATGTTTATCTTTACTTTTGTTCCTGAAGCAGTTGTAGGATCTACGTTCATGATCATTTGAGACAACAAACAATTAGAAAAGTCTTAAGTATGAACAAAAAAAGGGCAAGAACGGGAGAACCATTGCACTGATCCTCTTCCACTCATCCTGTATTGCAGCATGTTTCTCTAGCTTTTGGGTTTAGAGTTGAAAAATATATAAAACTCTAAGAAACAGCTTACATCTTTTTCTCCTATTTGACATTTTGTATATCAGTAATTTGAAACTATTACTTTGTATTACTAATGAGCCCAAGAGTGTCTGAAAGGGACAGATCCAACTAATTCTACTTTATATTTAATTAGAAACAGTTATTCTAGTATACAAAAAAAATGGATCCAGAGTTCCAAACTATCTCTGGACCCAGATTAAGTACAGTAATATTTAGATCCATTCATGAACACAGAATTCAATCTAGAATAGTTTGTGATTTATCCACTGCCTTCATAAAGACAAATGATGCATTTTGACCATCATGACAAAACCATATGAGAGTAATAATTAAGATATGGGCATGAAAACACTTTTCATTTATAATGTAATTTCAGAAGCATCACTATATAAAATCAAACAAAAATCCAGGCATTCTGAGATATAATAAGTTTAGGACAAACAGCTGCCATAATAAAAGTTGGTCATTGCTACTGGATTGTGCAAACCGGTCCAAACCGGGATAAACCCACCACTAAGATAATAGCAATTAATGCCAGCTATAAACATGTCTTAGGCCAAGGATGTAAAAACTTTTCCAAATCAAAGCTGTAATTAGATTTTTTGATATAGTAAGAGCTGGCAAAAATGGGGGGTTGACAATGGAATGACATTTCTTCCATCCTTAATAGGTTCTGATCTTCCTGGCTTCTGGAAAGTTTTTAAAATCTGACTTTTCAAGCATGACTTGATTGATAATAATAATAATAATTTATTACATTTATATACCGCCCCTCTCCTCGCGGACTCGGGGCGGTGTACAGCCATAAAT
>JANHFP010002467.1:59288-70994 GCA_032468135.1 Calamaria suluensis | reverse complement strand
CCCCCCGGTTTAACTTTATGCCTGATCTCATCAAATCATCAGAAACACCGGGGATTCATTTGTGCTTTGTGCTGCAAAATTCTGGACCCTTTTTTAATAAAAGAAATGGAACCATTCAATTAAATAGGAGTTTTTACACTCTACTATAGCACTCCAGAGACGATGAGGTATGATTTTAATCAAATGATATTTTCCCCGACACACACACACACTGCAGCAAAAGTATTCATTTTACTTGTTTCTGAGCTAGGCCTTTGAAGGATTGTTTGGGAGTTGGGGTTGTCACTAAGAAAACCTTCTATATAATTTATTTATTTATTTATTTATTTTATAAATGCCATGTAATAAATGAGGAAACAGATTTTAGGAAAGATTCTATCAACATCAAGTTTGGAAATTTTGAAAAGTCCGCATTTTCTGATCAGGGATAATAAAAGGTTAAACCCCAGTGTTCTCATTGAACAATTGCTCCTATGGGTCAGGAACCTTTCCGAGGACATCTTATGAGTTCAATTTGGGTTGCACCTTTGAATAGGTTTTTGAGACCTGACATTGCCTGGACTGGTACCTGAAATTATCTTGGAAGGTTTTGGAAGTGGCTTACCATTGCCTCCTTCCTAGAACTGATAGAAAGTGACTGGCTCAGGTAGGGACTAGAACTCACCGTCTCCAGTTTCTAGCCTGATGCCTTAAACATGACACCAACTGGCTTTCCTACTTCAACTTTCTGCTACACTTTCAAAAGGGAATCTTCTGAAGACTTTGACTTCAAACTCTTTCCATTATTTTGCTGTTGGTTTTATTAATGCTCTATATACTTTATTCAATGTCCTATATGTTCTTTTTGTGAAGGATGTTAATCTGGGATAGTGGCGATAATGATGATGATTGATTGATAATGATGATGATGATGATGATGATGGAAAATATCAACTCTTCTAATGGATGTGGTCTAAAAAGTTGCTTTTTAAAAAATATATATCAAGAAATAAATACATAGAAATGATTCAGAGAATACTTATTCAGTGAATAAGTAATTCATCATTATTGGCAACCTTCAGTCTCAAACGTCTATGGTATCGTGCTCTGGAAGAAGGTCCTAAAAAATCTAGTGTGACTATAAAGGGAAATTCGAGAGTGGCAATTCCTTCCACATTGAGGGCAGATATGTTCAGCCCCCAGATTTTACTGGCTCCAGGACTGCATCTTTGCCTCAGACTGCCGAACAAGTTGGTTCTTTGAGTTGTAGAAGGCCATACTGCATCATTATCTTCCAACCTGAATGATCAGTTGTCAAAGTTTCTTAGTCATTAATGTCCATTCCCAAAGTCTTTAGATCCCTCTTGTAGATATCCTTATGCTGCAGCTGAGGACACCCTCAAAGGAACTTTCCTTGCACTAATTCTCCTTACAGGAGATCTTTCGAAATCCAACTCAGTGAGTAAGTAGCATTCGACTTCTGAATGTATTTTTTTGCTGATTGGCAGTCTTCTTGAGTGTTACATATAAACACTACAAATAATTTTGCATTTGTGTACAAGTTTCTATAGTTCAATAAATTGCATTTCGAGAACTCTTATCATCAGGCACTTAACAAATTGCACTTTTTCCCCATAGCTTTCCCCAAGCAGCTCTCAAGTTAATTAATATTTATATCTATATTAATTATGCACTGCATAAAATATTACATTTCCGATTGTCTTAGTACATTTCTAATATGAAATTGTTGGCTGTAACTTTAAAGCCTTAATGACTTGAGACTTAGATGATCAGAAAGTTCTCTGCCTAGTTTGAGTTCCCAAGCTTTCAGTACTTTTTCAAAAGAGTTTCCCCAGCATCCTTACTAAGGATTCTGGGAAAACAATCATTATTTGGTTGTAATGAGGAAGACAAATTAATTAATTTCATTTTGTGGTTTATATATTCTATCCTTAAATGAATGACTTGGCCTATATAAAGAGTTCTAGTTTGCTCAGTTCTAATTTGCACTTTTTTATATAAAAAAATGCACATCTCTGTACATTATCACAAGGCCACATATTTGCTCACAAATTTTAGACAATAGTTAATATTCAGAATTATGAAGTGGAAGATATGTTAGTGCAATCCACATGTGGTATTTACTGAACATATATGTGTGTGACACACTAATCACTTTATAAATAAAACCACTGGTCACATGCTTCTACTTAATGAAAAAGAATCAGTTTGGTCTAGTGATTAAGGCACCAGGCTAGAAAGCGGGAGATAGTGATTTCAGGTTCTGCCTAAGCCATGAAAGCCAGTTGGCTGACCTTGATCCAGTCACTCTACCTCAACCCAACACATCTCACAGGGTTGCTCTTGATATTATGGAGAAAATATGAAGAGCAATGAGTATTGTGGGTGTTCATCACCTTCAATTATTTTTAAACATAATGAAGGTAGGCTATAAATAAATAATTGTCCAATTACTGGATAATTATGAGAGGACTGTGAGAGGAGGAGGAGCAGGAGCAGGAAGAGGAAAAGAAATAACAATTGTAACGGTGATATAAAAATCAGTCAATTTCTCATATTTCACAGAAATTATGTATTAGATGTTGTGACTCTGCCCATCAAATTAAAAGCACCTTAACCTTATTGATTTTCAGTTAAATATATATAAAAGACCACATTCACCAATATGTCAAGTTCAGTTTCATTTTAAACCTTTTTAAAAAAATAATCATATTGTCCTCAATGCTGTAATGCTTGAAAAAAATCCTCACTTTATTTTTATTGTATTTTTTTTAAAAAAACGATTGTTTATTCACAGAGAGGCATTCAGTTACAAACTGGAGCAAAATACTTTGAAAAGGTCAGCAATGGTCTATGATGTATCAGTGCAATTTAATATCTCGTCATTTTATAGGCTTAGTTCAGTGTGGCTTTTCAAAATGTCCTTAGGTTGTAGTTCACATGTTCTCTTTCTTTCTAATGGTTCTTTTTTTAAAAAAACAACAACACTGTGTTTACACATTAAAAAATCAGCTCTTTATGGATAAAACTAGATTAGAAACCATCTCTCTTTCAAGGTCTGTTTTGAATTTTAGAGGTGATATGGAAAGGGCCCCTCCTGTCAACCCTTTCTTTGTTTTCTTCTTTTTCAAAACAATGAAAGTTATCTACTGGTCTACCTGGGAGTGACAGAAAGTCTTTCCTGGGATAAAATCTGCCATTTAGATATTCCACAGGTTTTATCAAAAAGTCATTTTAAAATATTCTAGGAAAGCTAATCCATGATGGCCCACAATGATTGTCGCGGGATGACAGCCTTTCACAAATTTTAGTTCTAGAGATGGAACTCTTAACCATGTATGCTTCAATATGAGTATAACATGATGCAACCTGAAGATATCTCAAAAGTGTCTTCTCAAAATGCAACTGGGTTGTTTTTGTCTTTGAGGAAGAATAAATCATTTTGCTTCTCATCCAAGGAGCCCTCTCAGTTCTGATGATTGCTTCTTGGATGAGAAGTGAAATATTTTCTTCTTTTACCTCAAGCAAAGAACAGTCCAGTTCTGTGGTGAGATTCAATTTTTTTTACTACTGGTTCTGTGGGCATAGCCCAGTGGGCTTGGCATGGCTTAGTGGGTGTGGTTTGGTGGACATGGCAGGGGAAGGATACTGTAAAATCTCAATTTCCTCCTGATCAGCTGTGACTCGTGAGACAGAGAATAGATAGGGGTGAGGCCAGTCAGAGGTGGTATTTACCGGTTCTCCAAAGTACTTAAAATTTTCAGAACTGGAAAGAACCTGCTGAAACCCGCCTCTGGTCCAGATGCCTTTTGAAAAGGCACCTTTGAGAAAACTATGACTTGGATGACTGAGAATCTCAGACATTTAACTTCAATGTCAAGACAGTGAGAATTAAGCAAGAATTTGATGCCTCTGGAATTTGTGGATCTGTAGATACCGTTGAACTCCAATTCCTTTCAACCACAACCAGTGTAACTGGGAATTATATTTTATTTATTTGGAAAGCCACACTGCTATTAACAAAACTTCAAAGGTTGGCTATTGTAGCTTCTATGCTTCAGAATTTGTAGATATCTTTAAAACAAATGCTGAACCATGAACCATCTCAACACTGTACATTTTAGAAATGATGATAACCTAAAAAAAATCATGCAAACAAACCAAGGGAAAAAAAGTAAAGAGCACAATTATAATGACAGACTTGAGATTT
This sequence comes from Calamaria suluensis, assembly GCA_032468135.1. Classification (NCBI taxonomy): domain Eukaryota; kingdom Metazoa; phylum Chordata; class Lepidosauria; order Squamata; family Calamariidae; genus Calamaria; species Calamaria suluensis. The sequence continues at coordinate 66,784 of JANHFP010002467.1, read as the reverse complement.
TGACAAAATATTTATAGGAGGGCCCTGTCCACATGTTGTGGGTTTCCTCAGGCCAATCTAGAATTACATTATTTACAGTCTTTGCATTAACATATGCTCAAAGAAAACAGGCACTTCTAGATTAGACTGGGCCCATTTAAATGTGTTCAGAATTATATATGCCTTACCTAGGCATACATTTTTGCTTGTGGATTCTGTCTTCCAAAAGTATTCATTGGCATTAGCTGCCTGTAAGAAATTCAACTATTTTACACTATACAGCTATAGACAAAAAAGCATACATTCAAACAACATTATTGTAAATTCCTTTTTTAAAAAAGAATTTTTACTCTCCACAATTTGAAAATCCTTCCATGTTTTTCCACTCTGTACCTATGTATACAGTATTGAAGGAATGTTTTTGTGAATGTTTCCTTAATGAAATGTTAAACAAACTGTACTTACATAATCAGTCCTTAACACTTAAAATGTTTAAAATACTTAAAAGATAAAGCTCTCTACACATAAATAAACAGTGGAAAAATAACTGGTAATTCATAGATAATTACACAGCGTTATATACTCTCAGTTTGCCCTAATTCACACTTACACATCTATATATTTATAATTGTGTAATAAATGGCTTGAAAGTTGATAATAAAGCAATGACAGATTTAAGTGCCTGATCTTTAAATAAGTAACAAAATGTGACACACACCCCACCTTTTTTTGTAATATATCGCTATAATAGCAATAAAATTGGCATTGGAGACTCCAACCTCATTGTCTGAAATAAATGGGTTACAGTGTGACTGCCTCTGACAGAATAACAAGAGAGTAGATTTAAGAATCAAAGACCTTTGAATGATGAAATGACCCTGTAAAATGGAACAAAGCTAAAGGAACATGAAAGTAATAATTACAATTTAGAAAGATTTAACTACTCAGCAAAGCCCAAGGGACGGCTGTAGGTATTGCTCTCAAAATAGCTTGCATTAAGAATTTTACACAAGGTTAGTTATGTGTACTGCAACATATACAGAAAAGTACTATGACCATTTTAAAGTAGCAAACAGATGTGGCAGAAGTTCTTGTATAAGGAAGCATATTTTAGTCCACAAGAGTGTGTATATTACCTTCACTTTGCCACTTGTTTTAGCTTCTTAAATGCACTATTTAGGAATAATATTTGGAAATAAGTAATATAGTATATATTACTTATTTCCAAATAAACATATAAGAACAATACTTAGGAACAAGACATTTAGAAATAAAGTTAATAAAGAAAAGAAAAAAACACATTTTCATTATGTGTTCATATCATTTTAATGATATGATATGAAAATGACATGAATGTCTCATTACCTTCTCTCCTATTACTGCAACAAATAATTTATATTTTGTGGGTAAAGTTGAAATTCACAGCAGCTTCTAAGAAAGGAGGGCAAGTTCTGTTTGAGCAAATAAAGCGTTAAGCAGCTGCTTGTAATAAGAAGGTACAAGGTGAATAAGTGGAAAGAATGAAAATGGAGCAGACAATCACGATGAAATGAGAGCAAATGGAAGAAATGACAAGCAGTGGTTGTCTGAACCATATATGGATTTAAGGATTTAGGGAAGGTATGTCCAACCTTGGTCACTTTAAGACCAGTCGACTTCAACTTCCAGAATTCCCTAGTTAGTCCTGTGGAATTCTGGGAATTGAAGTCCACATGTTTTAACGTGGCCAAGGTTGGACACTGCTAAAATAAGGGCATACATGGTGAACGGAGAGGGGAGAGAATCAAAATGGCCGATGCAACAGTGCTGCTGAGGAATTACTCCTTGTTTATATGAATTGTCTGCGCAATGCACATTTTAAAAAGTGCAGGCCATTAATTGAATGATTGTAGCTGCCCTCTTGACATTTTGAAAGCCTAAAAATTCCCCTGGAAACAGAGAGGTGGGGAAAGTTTACTAGTTGACTAGACTTTAGAGCCTGGAGGAAGCTGGGTTATCTTATCTATATCTTATATATTTATTCTAACTAATTGGTCAAATCTTACACAGTTATTGGCATACATTAATTCCAAAATTAGATAATGTTATATAAGTAAAAAGAAATACTATCTTTTATAATATTAGTATTTTCTTAATAAATACCATCTCTAAGGGTTTCCCCCACGAGTATTTCTGCATCCCAAAGTCTCAATTGATTAAAAATGGTATTATATATATTTATATCTTAGCTAGATTAGGACACAATGCATTTTAAATAATAATGATCACAAAATACCACATAATAGCTTGGACATTAATAAGAGTCAAACTAATTATTGTGACTTAGCAGTTCTTATGTACTCTATATGTATTGAAGCCAAAGATCCATTAACATCCCCTATAATTCTCAGATCTAACAGAGGGAAGGGATGTAGTGGCTCAGTGGGTAAGACAGCTGACCTTGTCGATCGAAAGGTCGGCAGTTCAGCAGTTCAAATCCCTAGTGCCGCATAATGGGGAGAGCTCCCTCGCACTTTTGAAAGCATTGAAAATATGCAAGTAGAAAAAATAGGGACCACCTTTGGTAGGAAGGTAACAGCGTTCTGTGTGCCTTTGGCATTTAGTCATGCCGGCCACATGACCACAGAGATGTCTTCAGACAGCGCTGGCTCTTCGGCTTTGAAACGGAGATGAACACTGCCCCCTAGAGTCGGAAATAACTAGCACATATGTGTGAGGGAAACCTTTACCTTTTTAGGCATTACAACTGACCCAATCCCTACCCTAAACAAAGAGCTAGAAAGATAGATATATTTCTCAATTACCAGGTATCCAAAAATAAATCTACATGGAGTCTCTATATGACTCTATGTGGGGATACTCTTGAAAAGTTTCTGGAAGCTTCAGCTGGTACAGAATGAGGCCACATGGCCAAGAGATTGGTGTGTGGGATAATGTCTGGTGCACTGGGTCCAAGTCTGTTTCCTGGTCCAGTTCAAGGTGTTGGTTAGGACCTTTAAGGCCATATATGACATGGGGACAAGTTATCTATGGCACCCTCTTCATACCCTTACATTGGCCCATCCCACCCGATCAGGCACAGAACATACGCTGAGGACCCCGTCAGCCAAAATTTTCTCACTGGTGGGGTCAGTGGTGAAATCCAATTTTTTTACTACTGGTTCTGTGGGCGTGGCTTGGTGAGCATGGCATGACTTTGTGGGAGTGGCTTGGTGGATGTGGCAGGGGAAGGATACTGCACAATCTCCATTTCCACACCACTCTGCAGCCAGCCAGAGCTGGCATTTACTGGTTCTCCAAACTACTCAAAATTTCCACTACCAGTTCTCTGAACTGCTAAAAATTTCCGCTACCAGTTCTCTGAACCTGTCAGAACCTGCTGGATTTCACCCTGGTTGAGGGGCAAGAAGAGATCCTTCTCTGCTATTGACCCTAGTACCCTACGGAACGTTCCTCTCTCTCAGACGTGAGGCAGACTCTCATTCTTCTAGCCTTCTAGAAAGGTGTAAAAACATGGCTCTACCCCCCATACCTTTTAACTAATTTTTTAAACATTGCTTACCTCTTTGAAAGTTTATGTACTCTTTTTATGTTTTCCTATTTCATTGTATACTACCCAGAGTCCATCTGTGAGGGAGATGGGTGACTTTAAATTTCAGTACAAAATAAATAAATCTTGATTCCAGTTAAGTTCATGGTAGTTAGCTGACTTCAGTGTAAGATAACAATAATGTCTCAGCAATCATGTGTTTTATGAACTTTTTTTTTTAAAAAAAATATCTTTATTGAAAATTCAAAACATTAAAAAGAGCACAAAGACAACCACAAACAAGACAAAGAAGCTCCTGGGATGGTGAGGCAGCCGGTGATTATGTGTATTGGTTAAGATTATGGTTACTTTTTTTAAAATTATGCTGATTTTCTTGCTTTATTCCGAAGAAGAAACACAAGATGATAGATGTGAATATGTAAGTTTAATATGTAACTTTGTTACTTATGAAAACATAACCTTTATCCTTCATTGTTGTATAAAAATTGCAAACTAAAAGGGAAAAAAATATGAAAAGGTGGGAATTAATGAATGGAAAACAATATAATTGTAAATCCTTTTCTTATCTTAATTTTGTATTTTTGAAAACCAATAAAACGTCTTTTTGTTAAAAAAAAAAAACCACAAACGAGACAAACATTATACATATATACAATACATATTAAAACATTTCTATTCTACTATTACAGCTTATATACTGATGTTCCCCTTATTATTTAGTGTGTTTTATGGACTTTTGACTTTACCAGACATGAAAGGGAGGGACAAACTAATTTCTTCCAGGACCTGAAAAGTTTAGATTTTTGCCCTGGAAAAGGTGGAGAAAACTAGGATGATATTTATGTCACCATTACCAAGCCATCACTATTTTATTCATCGTCAGACCAATTTTTTCACCACCTAGGCCACAATTAGGTTTAGTTTACTATTTAATTTGGGCGGTTTACACATTTCAATAGTTCTCCAATAATAGGGGAATGTTCCTCCACTACTGGAGAAATGTTGCAGATTTGATTAGCCTCCCTTCTGCTGGAAATGCTAATAGTCTTTGCATACTTTAAAGCTCAGCTCCCCCCAAAGTAGTTAGTTGCTCAAATTGCCCGTCCTTTAGGCAGATGCAGCCTACGCAGCCGCTGGAAAGGATTGGCACTGTACATAAATCATACTATTATCGCAATGTATCAAAGCAAATTTTACCTCGTCTGAAAAAAGTATATGATTTAGTCAATGAATTGTGCGGAAACAGCTAATTTTATCTATAATTCGTGGCAAGAAAAAAGCTGCAGAGGAAGGAAATCACCAAGGGAAATTATATAGAGAACTTTTTGACAGGACATTGAGATTGCTACCTTAGAGAAAGTGGGAATGTAGTTTGTGATGCTCGCTATTGCAAATTTTGGAGCCGACAGCTTTGTGAATATCCTACAAATACTTCAATTTTGAAAATTTCTTTAACAAATGGCTATGACATAGTCCTTTCCCTAGCACTACTGCTCTTCTTAGCAGAATAAATTGCACAATTATCATGAAATACATCTCTATTACAACTGAGTAACAAAACCTAGCACTCATATATAGCATACATAGGCTTATATTTTTTTAGCTATACCTTATTTTCTAAGTACGCATCCTTCTGGTGTATACTATCCTTTTATTCCATGTGGCTTCTATATGCATTCTTCTATATTGGCTGCACAGAATGGCTCAAAAGGGAGACATTAAAAGGGTCAGGAATGTGGATTACAAGCAACAGGCGACACTTCTTAGAATCCATAAACGGGCTAAAAATCATGATTTCTGTCAAGGCCAGAAAACAAGCTTCATCTGCCTCCCCATGAGCAACTTACATATCAAAACAAGATGAAAAGATATAAGGCCAGAATGCAGCATAAAAATCTAAGCCTTGTTGTGAGAATCAGCACAGATAATATGCATAAATATGTTGTTCAGATGTTGAGATCCTATTTAAAAGCTCCCAGCTTTCTTTCATCTCCTTGGCCTGGATCAGTGTAAGATACTTTTTCTTTCTCTCTGGTTTCCTTTTCTCTCTCTTACATTTCCCTTTTTGGGTGGTATATTATATTTGTGTGAATGAGAATGTATGCAGAATATATTCTAAAGAAGTAGTTAAAAAGCAGTCAAATGTATTTCTGGCTTGTTCAGTGAGACCTTCACCATCTGTGCTCTGATCCTGCATATAAGGTCAATAACAGCACACATAACTAGATCAAAGGGCCGATGCATTGGATTAGGCACAGCACATACATCTGGTTCAGTGATGGGTTTCAAAATCACTACCGGTTCTGTGGGTGTGGCTTGATGGGCATGGCAGGTGAAGGATACTGTAAAATCTCCATTCTCACTCCATTCCAGGGGAAGGTTACTGCAAAATCCCAATTTCCTCATGATCAGATTGTGAGGCAGAAAATAGATGGCCAGTCAGAATTCTTACCACCGGTTCTCCAAACTACTCAAATTTTCTGCTACCAGTTCTCCAGAACCTGCTGAAACCCACCTCTGATCTAGCTCTTTCTAGGGGAATGTCTCCAACCATACTATGCTGAATAATAACTGCCTTCAGATTAATGATATTTGGTAAGGAGGGAGCACATTGGCTTCCTAAATTTTGCTCCCAGTTTTTAAATGTTGGTAAATGCATGCAGAGTATTATAAACCATCCTGGAATTGTTTATAGCATCAGTCACAGTGGAGACATTTTGGAATTCCTGCCTTTGTAAAAGCAAATACAAGAAAGAAGATTTAGATGACAAGTACAGGTAGGCATTTATAAGACAGTTAAGAGAACTAGAGAAAACATGTGTACTGTTGGCCTCACCCCATTCCTAAGAGATCTGTAAGGGGCGTGCACAAGAGCACCAGCGTGCCTACCATCCCTGTGCTAATGTCTTCTTTATGTTGTATGCAAGAATACAACCTGGGAGACCAGCCCGGAAAAGCAGTGGTGGACGAAGAGCAGTAGAAGAGAGGGGAGGGGGTGAGGGAAAGCACTGAGGGTGTGGTGATGGAAGCAACGTGGAGGGGTCACGTGGGCAGACTGCCGTCGGGCGCTCACTTTAATTGTAAGGCCGTTCTGATTGGTAGAGAACGGAGAGGGGGGAAATATAAACGGGGAAGCAAGGCAGCCGCTTCAGGGCTGTCTTTGCTTCTCCTGCTGATACCGCGGAGAGAAATAAAGAGCTGAAAACCCCGCCTGGAGTCCTGTGTTTGTTGGAGGCGCGACACCAGCAGAAAGACAAACCCTCACCTTCCTCGACCCCAGCACGCTCGTCCGGCGGCCCGGTGGAGTGCGGGCAGATGTCTGACACCAAGGGAGCGACATCGGCGGCAGCGGCCAGTTCGTCGGGGGGAAGTTCGGCTGGCTCCCCCTCGGCTCGCCGTTCGGCTTCGGACTCAAAGAATGCCGGCCCGGTCACCCGGTCACAGGGGCTTCCAGAGCAGGCGCAGCAGGCCATCGGTGGACCCAGGAAGTGCCGGAAGAAGACGGCTCAGGGACGACGACGCGCTAGAAGTATTCGAACCAGCGAGGCGGAGGTGAAGATGGCAGCGTCACGGTTATCGGGAGCAGGGGCTTGGTGGCACGGTAATGCGCTGGCCGTGCCAGGCTCATCGCAACAGGCATCCCCCACGTTCGCCCCTCCCCTGGGGATGTGGACTGGACCTGCCGGGCCGCAGGGATTGGGTCAAGCCGGGGATCCGGCACAACGCCGTTCGACATGGGATGGCTTGAAAAAGGAGTTTGGACCTTATCCGGGAGAGACCACGTTTCAGACAGTGGATCAGCCTCCAACAGGGGGAATTCCCGCCCAGGGGGTGAGTAGAGGGGCTAGTGGGGGTTTTACCCCATTCTCATTTTCTTTTCCCACACCTGCTGGGCCTGGAGGTTCCCAGGGCTTTGGGGCTGGGGGGGTGCAAGGAACACCAGCCCCACCGCCGCCTGTCTGGGCTG
>JANHFP010002467.1:46070-59188 GCA_032468135.1 Calamaria suluensis | reverse complement strand
ACATTCCCCAATCCCCAGGTTGTGCTGATGTCACACCTAATTATAGCACAATGTCTTTCTCAAGCACATTCTCACTCAAGTTAACTGTTTGCTACCTTTCATTGGCAGCTTGGAAAACAGTACACACAGACGTTTTCAAAGTTGACAACTGTAATAGATTGGCTGGATGAAGCAAGAGAAAAATTGTTGATGAGTATAATGATGTATGGTGTGTGCTGTTATTATTTTTGTTAAAAAATAGATAAGGAAGGAAGCATAAACATTTCAGTTTGGAAGTCTGCAGTCTTAAGCCACTTAATTCTTAAGCATGCATACCTCTCGTTTGGAAAACAGCCCAATGGTATAAAAGAAAATACTGTAGAATATTTAAACAAAATTGCTTTAAAAATATATCTCTTTGAAGGATGGACTGAAAGGAAGAAAACAAATGACTTTTTTCCGCATTCAAAACTCATGATATGTATCAAGTTTAACTTCCAGTTTAGAATGTCACAACAGAATGGCTGAAAACTACCAACAATGGGTTTGGTTACAATATCTAATTCACTTTTACATAAAATGTATCTATGTTATAATAGCTAAGGAATGCATGTCATTTAAAAAGGCTTGCCATGGCAAATATCAAGACTGAACATATGCCATTTAATCGATTTCCAATCTATTTTGCATGTTCTTTTGAATGCAACAGTTTCTTTCTTCCAGTTGAGAACTTGATTAGCAAATAAGTCAGACTGTCTGTTATTCTTATTAAACTAGACCAGAAAAGCAAATCAGAAGAAATATTCCTTTTGATTTTCATTGATTGTATTTTGCACGTTGATCTCATTTTTCAGGACAGTCTCTGCACTATCCTCATTTTCTGATCTCTTCACCTCCTTCTTTTTATATACATTTTTCTTTTTATAAATCCGTACAGCAATGGCCACAATGCAAAGTGGAATGAATATCACTACAGCAATCACACCTGGGGACAGAGAAAAAAATAACAAAATAAGTATATTTTGTAACACATCTAAAAACATGTCACAATTATTATTATTGTTGTAGCCCTTTGCACTAGAGAATATGTTGCTATCTTCATGTAAGAATACATTACAAGACTAATGATGACATTGGCACTGATGATGTTATCTAGTTTGGTAATGCAATGTTTGCAAGAAAAAAACCAGCTCAGAGAGCACCAAGGACACCATAGTTCAACCCTGAGCTACAAACATTATATTCTGTTCATAAGAGTAAAAGGCCCCATAGCAAAACACAAACATAATTTTAAGGCCACATTTATATATGTTCAATTTTTTAAAAAGTTTCCTTTAGGCAATTATCTAAAAGAAATCTGTTATAGATTTCCTTTACTGTAAAATACATCAAAATGAAATACATGAAATACATCAAAATGAAATACATCTACTTGTCTCCTCCAGAAATAATTCATTAAAAATATGTATTTGGGAACATTGAGTAAATGTCAGCATTTATCAGTGAAGTTTCAAAAGAATATTTATTCCATGTTTTGACCTGTTATGATGCAACAACAAACCATTGGGCTAAGTTATGTTGGAACTACAAACCATTTATATAAGAGATTTATGGGGGAAGCTGTGCAGGAACTTATTATAATATGGATATTAGAAGAAAATATGTATAATCACATGATAAGAATTGATCCAGATTTTCTGTATATTTTATTTACTGTATTTACTAGAAAACCTCTTCCCCATTGGTTCATCATTTAACTGATGTTTCCTCACATAAACAGAGAAGCCGAAGTGGGAGCAGGAGCAACTTCTGACTACCAGCGTCCCCATTGAGTTTCATTTTGAAGTTGGCAGGGAGCACCAGAAATTGCCTGCCTGACTGCCTGCCTGCCTGCCTTCCTGGCTTCCTGCCTTCCTGCCTTCTTTCCTTCCTCCTTTCCCCTTCCCTTCCCTTCCCTTTACTCCATTCTCCTTTCCAATAGATATGCAAATGTTTTTTTCTGAGTGGGAGAGGGCTCAAAGGATTGTGAGATTGAATTGGAAATTGTCACAGAAAGTAGAAAGATCTCATGACCATAGAAGCAGCACAGCAGCAGCCAGTAGCACTGAAATAGCTACAACTTTCCCAACTTTCATTTCTTTGGAAGTCATGGGTCTTGGGTTTTTCACACATTCAGTACTTAGTACCTTTTGAAGTACTTAGTTTCAAAAATTGTTTCCCTTTGATGAATGTTTTGCTCAGTTAAAAGTCATGATAATGAGAGTTTTGGTAAGGTATAGATTTATTAAATTTATACAGGTGCCAATCTCATTACTGTGACATAATTAAAAATGATATGAATTAACATTTTATAGTGCCCATTAGTAACTTATGCTTCTGTATTACATAAATATTCACAGTCTAATGATTGATTATGTTTCTTTGTTCTTGCTATTATTAAATTATAGATGGAAAAACTTTCATTATTTCAGAACCTACTGATTTGTGTATGTATGTTGGAGGTAAATGCCATCATGAGAATGAAGTTATCAATTAATATTGAAATCATCAATACATGGATATAGAAGTGAGTACAGCTATAGTACAATTACGATGGTTTATTCCTTAATTGGACATGTGTATAATTATACCCCAGCTTATACTAGAAGAGAAAACAGGACAGGTGGTAGCTTTATAAGCATTGGTGATAAAAGCTCTCTGGGCACGGTGGAATCTTCATTTAGCATAAACAGGTCTCACTAAGGCTTAATTACATGTTAATGTAGCTACAAGAAAAAAAAATATTTTCACTAGCACAATAATGTCATTATAGAAATGTATTGTATGAATTATATAACCCAATAACCAGAGGTGAGTTTCAGCAGTTTCTGACCAGTTCTGGAGAACTGGTAGTGGAAATTTTGAGTAGTTCTGAGAACCTGCAAATACTGGCTGGTTCCAGAGTGGGGTGGGAATGATGCTTTTGCAGTAACGTTCCCCTGGAATGGGGAGGGAATGGAGATTTTACAGTATATTTTCCTTGCCACACCCACTAAGCCATGCTGTGCCCATCAAGCCATGGCCATAGAACCAGTAGTAAAAAAAATTGAAACCAACCGCTGCCACTAACCTTGCCATAATAGCATCTGGCACTGAGATAATGTTACAAAGAAGTATCACCAGCATAATCCAGCAATACTCCATGAGTTATTATCTTCACTCTAAAAAGTCTTCATGATCTAATTTTGTCTTTTTTCCACTAGTGCATATTTATCTGAGGTATGCTGACTTGGCCTACTAATATAGTACTTACTCAACAAAAATGCTAGCAATAGATAATATAATGAATAATTTATTCACAAATCACATATAGTCCATCTCTAGTCTTCAGGTGACATTCCTCTAAAATTGAATCCTTTTGGAATGGAAACTTCCTCTGCATTATGAACTTACTGTTTTGTTCCTTTTCTAAATTGGAATTGAAGGCTGCAATCTTGTATAAATAAAGCATTTTGAACTTATATTTTGCATATTTTCCTTACTAAAACCTTGCAGAGTTAGGGATGTATTGAACTCTAAATAAGTCAATCTTGGGTTGTACCTAAAGGGCAACTGAAGGGAAAGCTGCCAAACATTACCATTTTAAGTGTTTTAGCCAAATATAAAGAAAGAATAGGAAATTTTGAAGTTTTGTTACATAATATTCTCTGGTCTTCTGATATTGTATTGAAATGCCATCAGTATGGTTTTACGTGGAAAATCAGTCCATACAGTAAATAATATGATACAGTTTCAAACAATCTGAAAGATAGCAAAAGCACTATCTGATATTGCTGCTGCATAACACAAAAATTACATTGAAAAGTCCCGACTCCCATAGAAGTCTTTGGAATTGTTTGGGTATGTATCTACTGTAGTAGATAGATTTTGGGGGTTGATTGTAACAGACACATTCTCAGTAAGTCAATGTTTCCAGCAAGAACTCAAATCACTATTGCAAATATAGGATTACTAGGAGGAGGATTTTAAAAATGAACAAACATGTACTTAAATGTTTGAAGAAAATGAAACACTTATTAAACATTTCTTTTTATATCAATACTGTGAACCATTGAGAGAGTTTGAGGAAAAATTGGATCTATATATCCACTGCAGCTTGAATGCATGTCTGAAGACATGTAACCATTTGTGACTATCCAATCTAATTTCATCAGCTTCTCAAACATGTCTAAAATGTTAATCAAATTAACAATGTAGAAGCTTATTCTGTTATTTGGACGCTCAGCTTCAGCACTTAGATTTAAATATTTAAAATGGCACATACAAAGCAATTACAGTTTCTCTTACCCCCAATAATTGCAGAATCACTCCTTATTACATTTGCTAATGGTTCTCCTTCATCCCTTGGTCCTGAATGATCTGTGCCAGAAGCAAAAAGAAAAAATACAGAGACAAACAGGGAACAGGAATCTCAATATATCTGCATTTAAATCCACAGATCCAACAGAGGCTACTTTATCTATTACTGTAGGTGTTAGGCAGAAGTGGGTTTCAGCAGGTTCTGACCAGTTCTGGAGAATCTGTAGTGGAAATTTTGGGTAATTTGGAGAACTGGTAGTAAAAATTCTGACTGGCCCTGCCTCCATCTATTATTTGCCTCCTGAGTCCAAGCTGACCAGAAAGAAATGGGGATTTTGCAGTATCCTTTCCCTGCCATGCCCAACAAGTCATGCCACCAAGCCATGCCATGCCCAACAAGCCACACTCTCAGAACCAGTAGTAAAATAAATTGAAACCCACCACTGGTGTTAGGTATAAGAGAATTATAAAATAGGAACACACACATTAAAAGATTACTACAAAGCTATTAACAAGGAATGAATGGTTTGCTTGGATGCTACATGGTATATATGAAAAACACATCTTCATATGCATACAAGAAAGGAAATGTCAAAAATTGAGGATTTGTCGAAAAGCCTACCATATATGCACTTTTGGCACATTAAAAAAATGACTGACTTTCTGAAACAAGGTCAAGTATTCCTTTACAGAGAATAAAATTAATGGATGCCTTATGCTTGGTACCTGCAAATGAATGGGTTGTTTCACTTGATGTTGTATCAGCTCCTGTTAATGTCCCACAGTTTGATTCCATGAAATGTCCTTTAACAATGACTGGAGCTGAGCTGGGATAGTGGACAGCAGCTTTCAAAGGAGCAACGTGATTGAATTGCACTGAAGAGAGGCATCCAATAAACCCCTGAGAGTTTGCCTTTAGAGTATCTGGGTCTACATCACTAGTCTCTGCTAATAAAAAGAAACAGAACACAATTAATCATTGTGAAACACACAGAACAAAGGGACAGATGGATAATTGAATAATTAACCTTTAACCCTCAACATTTCTGCGTGCAGTGACAGCAGAGGCAAATTTACCTATTTTATTTTGTCCGCTTTAACAAAAACTCAAGAAATACATTCTACACTTTAAAAAAAGCTAAGTTGGTTTGCTAAAAAAGATACATAGCAAGTTCCTAAGCATAAATAAGAAATTATGTTCATGGGAAAATCAATTTTCCTCCATCCTAATTTGTAGGAATCGGTCTCTACTGCACATTTGTACACACAGCTGTGGAAAACCTTTCAATATTCAAGTCAAAATGCTCTTAAATTTTACAAATTGCAAATACTTTTTAAGTGTTGTGAACATTCTGTTTTTTTTTCTTTGATAACATGCATTTCTTCTGCACGAATAGAATAATTTGACTGAAGGTTTACTTGCATAATAATTATTTTCATATTACCTTATTCTCAGTTTGAATAGTGAAAAAGTCATATGAATCAAACTATTCTAATACACTCTGACTCAGATAACATCCCCTGGGGAAAATATAATCCTGCTAAGCACACATTTTCTTGCATGCTAATGCAAAACATTGTTTAATAAAAAATCAGATCTGTTGAATGTTCTGTATTGCAAGTCCATTTTTTGCAAATATTGTACATTTATTTTAAACAAAGCCTTTTGATAATGGTAATCACTGCTATTGTTTTGGTATATCCCTGTATGCTAATTTTTTCTATCTTTAGGCTAATGTATGCAGAGTTCCATTTTAACATGCCAAGTGAAGATTACATTAAGTTGTGGCAGCATGTCAGATAACATCTTTATTAGAGCATTCTTTGCATGATTAAATCAAATCTTTGTATAATAATGGAAAGCTAAAGAAAAACATTCCAAATGGGTGAATGAAGGAAGAAATTTTATACCATATAGCAGTTCTGAGAATTTAATCCAACACATTTCTCGGATACCAGTTTGATGAACATCAATTTCAATACTAGTTCAATATTAATGGAATAATAACTAGGTTTTGGGTTAGGACTGGGAAAATCCAGATTTTTCAACCATAGAATCTTAAATAGATGATTTTTTTTTGTTCTCCATCAATCCATGCCACTTGAATTAAGAGAATGTTGGGAGAATAAAATTGGCAGTGCAAGTGTGAATTTAGCCAGTGTGTTTCTGGAGATTTTTATAATCAATTCTATTTTCATAGATGCTTATCTACTTAGATATGTTCTTTCATGCCTTAGCAAATATTGAGAATTGACCTTTTTAGAACTTTAGAAAATGTCTTATATAACAGCTCGGGGTACAAAGCGAAGACAATTGGTTTTCTCTGACCCAATACCATCCTCATAGGTTGAAGGTGACTGACAACAACAGGAAGCCTTGTGTAACTCTGGAGCCTACTCATATATCTTGCAAAAAAAGAATGTTGAATAGGCCTTTCTGTAGAACCTTGAGCATGAGTTTACCACCCTAGATATCTTTCTACAAAGCAAATGATATATGAAATAAATGGCACACAGGATGGTATTGCCTTTGAAGATTACAGTTCTATGCATAATGGCTTCATTTTATGGGATGGATTATAGTTACTACATTTTGTTCATATGTAAGGTGCTTTATTCTTTTCATCCCAGCATCATCCTTGAAATGAGACAATTGATTGAAACAAATCATCATTTTATGTGTGTACATGTGTAGACATACACACATACACATATATAAAATTAGACATGAAAATGGAAACTTTCTAGAAGGAAGTTCTAATGAAATGGAATCCATCTAAATCACTTCCAAATACTTTTTTTTATCTTTATCAGTTCTGTATGCTATTTAAGCATGTAGATTTAAATACATATGCATGAAAAAACTAAAAGAGAAAATTATGTTTGTTTTTGTTTTTAATCCGATGATGATGATGATGATGATGATGATGATGATGATGATGATGATGATGATGATGATAATAATAATAATAATAATAATATACACAATCTATTTCTATATTTGTATATATGTCTTTCAGTGTGTTTCTCTATCTCTCTTTCTCTGTGTCTTTCTGATTCTGTTTCTGTCTCTGTCTGTCTCTGTCTGTCTCTCTCTCTCTCTCTCTCTCTGTATCATGTGTGGTATTCACTTACCTTTTTTACAAGTTCACAAATGTGAGTGTACACACACACTTGCTTTGCTTTCTTGTGCCATCTCTACGCATGTGCAGAACCTTCCACACATTCACAGAACATAAAAAATGGGATGTGAATGACATCCAGGCCGATGGGTGAAGCCTCTAGCAGCTCCCGCTACCAGTTCACCCGAACTGGATAAAATTGGCTAAATACCACTACTGGTGTGTGTACATACAAATGAATATAAATATATGAAATGAAACTTGGAAAGAACAGCAAATTAAGACTATAGGATATTAATCTATAGGAATCTAAAGGAATCCTATAACTTTGACTTGAACTTTGTGGTAGTTTATTTGTTTTTAAGTTACTAAGATAATAAAGACAGACTCATTCTACTTAGTGACCTTAACATGGAACTAATAGTCATTTCTTTATCAGAGGTTAACTTATTCATAACACATGACAGAATATTCAATAGAACAACTTATTATAAAAATAGGTTAGATTGCTGGTTCTAGACTCATAAAATTGATTTTAGATATTTCTGTGAAGTATGCATTTTACATTGACTCATTTTGTTTGCATGACCTTTCACCTTGCTCCTGAAATTGATCATAACAAGAACATTTGTAGAAGTTGATATCTATTTGGTAGAAGCAATATATTCATTCTTGTTACACCAAAATGTTACTTATCTGTAAATTAATGTACTTAACAAGATACAGTATTTAATGTATTTTTTCTTTTGCTTACCTTTGAGTTTCACATAGCAAATTCTTAACTTAAAATATTATATTTTTATTTTAAGAAGCATTATTTCTTTTATGAACTATGCTGCTAGGAATATAAAATATGCTGCTTCTATATAGCTGAAATCAGTTTAAATTATACCAAACATTATTCATTTGGATTTAATAGAAGTAAATTGTAAAGTTTCCACAATGCCCTAACAAGTCAGTAAGATCTGATAATTAGAACAGAAGATTCTCTAATAATGCTTAAAGGGAAAGAGGCAAGGCACTTGTTGCTGAATTGGGGCCACAGCTATTAATTTTCATGCTCAACTGTGACTGACTCAATCTGAATGTGAACTCTTTCTATAGTAGAATCAGCCTTATGTTTTCCTAGCCCAAATTAACTGAAGTCAATGCCCTGCATCAGAAAGCAACATGCTAACTTTCCTGCCTCTTCTAGTCACATTCCTTGTGGTGTTAAAATAGCTCTACTCTATCCATATGCCTCCCAATCATTAGATTTATAAAGAAGAGGAAGGTCTATGTTTAGCTCTTCAATTACCAAAGATTTTCATGACCTAAAAATAAACCCTTTGTATCAGATTAATGCCTCCAGTAATCACTTCAAGCTCACATGTTAAGCATTTGGCTGTTCCTCCTGTCCTCACCAGTTTTATTATAATGGATGTTATAGCAACCTGAGTACCCTAAATGTACATATCTGCAAAGGGAAGACATTATGAGTACAGTGGTACCTAGGTACTTGTCATTAATTGATTCCAGGACTTATGATGAGTACTAAAAAGGATGAGTACCAAACAAACCTTGTGACTTACTACATGAGCCCTTATTTTGGCCAGGAAGGACTTCCTAACTCTCCCTTTTCCTATGTCAGCAACCTTCAGACCATGACCAGCTTCCTGTCTGCCCTCTGCAGCTTTCCTCCACTTCCTTTTGCATCACATCAAGTAAAGGTAAAGGGTCTCCTTGCCCATATGTGCTAGTCATTCCCAACTCTAGAGGGTGGTGCTCATCTCCATTTCAAATCTGAAGAGCCAGTCCTGTCCGAAGACATCTCTGTGGTCATGTGGCCAAGCATGACTAAATGCAAAAGATGCACGGACACTTTTACCTTCCCACCAAAGGCAGTCCCTATTTTTTCTACTTGCATTTCTAATGTGCTTTTGAAAAGCTAGGCTGGCAGAAGCTGGGATAAGTAACGGGAGCTCACACCATTATGTGGCACTAGGGACCGCATAACTGTTGTGGGATCACACAAAGCTCCATTTGTACATGGTGGGCACATGTTCAAAACCATTCCCTCCTCCCAGTTGCCGCCACTGCTGCCAGTCTGTAGAGCTGGGAAGGTTGGGGACCGTTGATTTAAAGGATTTTCCAGATCCAGATTCCCATCAATCTACTTGTTAAAATCCCCCCCAGGTTTTTGAGTGACTAATAAAAATTAACTTTGAGTTATTTATGTATAATTTTAAATAATCTTCAGCATTAAACATGACACAGATGAAAAACACAGTAACAGCCATATAGATAATATATATTATTATATTAGTGAATATACCTATTTAACATATATGCAGAGCACATCATGAGAAAGGCAAAAGTTGGAATCAAAAGTTAGAATTAAGATTGCTGGGAGAAATATCAACAACTTCAGATATGTGGATGATACCACTCTAATGGCAGAGAGCAAAGAGGAACTAAAGAGCCTCTTGATCAAGTGAAGGAGAATCCAAATTTTGGCTTGAAACTCAACGTTATGAAAACTAAGATTATGGCATCCATTCCTCTCAATTCCTGGCAAATAGATGGGCAAAGAAATTGAGGTAGTGACAGATTTTATTTTCCTGGATCAATGCAGATAGGGACTGCAGCCAAGAAATTAAAAGATGTTCACTCCTGGGGAGGAAAGCTATGACAAATCGATATAGCTTAATAAAAAGCAGAGACATCACCCTGCCAACAAAAGTGCCTATAGTCAAGGTTATGGTTTTCCCAGTTGCAATATATGGCTGTGAAAGTTGAACCATAAGAAAGGCTGAGTGCCAAAGAATGGACACCTTTGAACTATGGTGCTTGGAGTCCCGTGGACTGCAAGGTGATCAAACTTATCACTCCTAGAAGAGATCAACCCTGACTGCTCTTTAGAAGGCCAGATAGTGAAGATGAAACTCAACTGGAGAAGAGCCTAATGCTGGGAAAGATTGAGAGCAAAAGAAGAAGGGACGACAGAGAATGAGGTGGCTGGATTGAGTCACTGAAGCAGTAGCCATGAGCTTAAATGAACTCCAGAGGATGGTAGAGGACAGGAAGGCCTGGAGGAACATTGTCCATGGGGTCATGATGGGTTGGACACAACTTTGCAACTAACAACAACAACAACCATATATAACCATTGAATAAAAAATAATGATTTATTATATGAGTGCACACATTTCTTTACTGAACAGCTGGGGAAAGAACCATCTTTAAAGGCTAAATAACAACAGGATCATGGGTATATAGATTTTGGATGGGAGCACTATTCCAAAGGATAAGGTAGCCACCAAGAAATCACACCAAGCTTATATGACATTTCTCAAACACGCTTCAGGTCAGGGATGTCAAATCTTTGCAACTTTAAGCGTGGCTGGCTGACAAATTCTGAGGGCTGAATTCCACAAGTCTTAAAGTTGTCAAGGTTGGATACCTCTGCTTTAGGTACTCATAAGAAAGCATTATGTTCCTAGTAGTAGAGGAATGTTATGATCTGGGCTCAACCACCACTTTACTATGCACCACTTACACATATACACATTCTTAGTTACGTGTTCTCACTTTGCTACATTGATCATCAGCACTACTTGATCAAAAATTCTACTCATGCTTCTTTGAAAGTGATAATATTTAAAACAATGGACATATTAAAATAAAACTGAAAGTTTGAGATAATAAAAAATCTGGAAGCAAGTAAGCAGATGGGGTCAGAAAGGTTCCCAAATAACCAAACTTACTGAATATAGATGACTTTTTTCCCAACGAAACAATGATAGACAAGTGTTTTGTTTGTTGGTTTATTTACATGTTCAGTTTTTGAAAATTTCAATAAAATAAAATCAGGCACATTGATCTTCTTTCAATGGCAAGGCAGCCCCCAGAAATTGCCTGCATTATTTTTTGTCATTATTCTTTTCTGCTTCTGGAGGATGTTTTACTCAGAACTGCAGAAGCAGCTTTTCAGAGGAGAAAATAAAGATGGAGAAACCCTTCTTGCCTGCACATACTGTACTTAGCAACTGATCTTTAGATCAAAGCCAATATTTCTCATACTTTTTTTGAAAAAAAAGTAAAAAAAACCCAGGACATTTGATATTAAGGGGAGAAGGATTTTTTTTAAAAAAATTCTGTCTTTTTATGTCTTCATTCCAGAACAACAGCGCAAAAACAATAAAATTATCCAATCCTGAGTATTTCCATAACATTAATTTTACTATCTGATTATACAAGTCAGCTGAGATTTTATTTGTTCTTCATGTTTGATGTGTTCTATTGAAATATGTTAAGCTTTAAAATGCAGATTAAGAAGTTAACAGGTATTATTATTATTAACTTTATTTTTATCCTGTCCTCATTTTTTAAAATATTTCATCAACTCGAAGTAGTGAACATAACTAATACTATTGTAGATGTGGTTAGATATGTTTCTTGCAGCAAGTAAGTGTACAAAACCAGATTTATTTATTTTTTATTAATGGTTTGCATTCTCCTGCAGTCTCATATTGTCTTTATGACATCAAACAAAGATGATGGATGGTTTGGACTGAATAGAATGTCACACACTTGGGCGCCATAACTGTGATTTCATCAGTATCACATATCTCTTGATCACTCTCTATGGGTTAATCCAGTTAGAAACAAAACTTTTTCTGACTTTCTCCACTAGAGCATTGTTTCTCAACCTTACTGACTGTGGAATTCTGGGAGTTGAAGTCCACACACCTTAAGCTACCAAGGTTGAAAAAGACTGTACTAGAGCATATTGTTCAAAAGGAAAGATTTTTTTGGAGTTGGAACAACCCATTCATTGTCTTTCCCTATAATTTGAAAGTGATATAGCTTTTTTTTCTTTGCTAGATTGTACTAAAAATGCCATGTTTCATTATGTCTGATTGCAAAATGGAAAAGATAAGTATGAAATTATTTTTAATGGAATCCACTTGCTCATCTTGCTAGAAGCACTTACCAGTGATTATATATGCACTTTGACAAGAATGAAGCTTCCACCTTGATTGTCACTCTCTGCCTAATCAAATGTGAAAAAGAAATGTTTCTCAACAAGATTAAGGTTATTATTTTATATCTATCTCTATCTCTATATACATATCAGATAACATTTTATCTTTCACCCTATACTTACCAAGTATCTTTCCCAGAAAGAGAGACTTGATTGTATTGAACTGAATATCTGAAGACAGAAAGAATTTCATCCTTTCATGCTGGTTAATCTTCAGTATGGTCCCACATATAATTATGGGGGGGGGGAAAGAGAAATAAAAAAGGAAAGGAAAGCCTGTTACTGATGTCAGAACATTTGAGGAAAGAAAGCCATAATATTGTGTTATTCATTAAAATGAAGGTGATAGTTTCCTATACAACGTTGCGTTCATCTTCCTTACACTTTTTTAAATTAATCAAGTTTGGTTGCTTGTTTTTATAGATTGTTAAATTCAGTATAATTGACACAGTTTCCTTTCTATATATAAAGTTCTTACTTATCTGAGAATATATATATGTATATATCTCTATCACTATCCATAACTATCTATATATCTAACTATCTCTTTCTCCCTCCCTATCTAACTATCTATGTCTGTCTGTCTGTCTGTCTGTCTGTCTCTCTCTCTCTCTCTCTCTCTCTCTATCTCTCTCTGTCTGTCTGTCTATCTA
>JANHFP010002467.1:31677-42181 GCA_032468135.1 Calamaria suluensis | reverse complement strand
CTGGTTTCTCTCTGCCTGAGCTGTCTGACAGTCTGCCTTTTATAGGGAGCTGTCAGACAGCTCAGCCAATGAGCTTCCAAAGATTTCCTGCCGGATTGGCGGACCAGAGTGAACTCCTATATACAGTTGTTACAAGAGAACTTTGAGTGAACTCAGTAGTCAACAGATTATATCAGGAGAATGGAGAACACCTCACTGTAACAGCTTCTATTTCTGCAGCAGTAGGGTGGTGTCATGAGAACATGGTCCTTGCAAACACTACTTGAGGTATCTTTGTACATAATAGGGAAGACAAAAGGACGAGACCCCAGAGACAGTGCCTTCTGTCTGCACTTTTGCTTTACCAAACCATCATGCAGAAAGAAGTACAGGGTCATAAAAAGGGGTTTCTGCAGACTGGTTGAATGCCAAAGTGGGGCACAGTTTCGCCAACCACCCCTTTAATTGCCCAGTCCCCACACAATTCCTTCCTCCCTTCGTTCCCCACCTGAACCTGTCACTCACTTGTTGCAGGCATGTTCCCGGAGGTGGGTCAAGACAGCAAAGTTGCTACGAACTGTCCGCAGGCTGGCCAAGACCTGTGAGTGGGAGAAGAAGAGCGTCCCTCAGAATCAACCATGTGGCGGCTCTTGGTCTCGCATGAATACTCGCTAGCTGGATTTTCCAAAAAATATTTTCCAGTAATTGAATCAACCCACTTATTGGATTTGCCTACTACAGTGAACCATAAATGAAATAAAAGATTAACTAGAATTTAACCAAGTTTAGCATATTTGATGCTCTTGGTCTTTAACTGACAGGGTTATAGAATCCAAGCCTGAAAGGATGTTATCACTTGAGGAGGGCCTCCCTTCACTCTCCCTGAAACCCCCTTCCTCCTTTAGAGCAGGGCTCTCCGACCTTGGCAATTTAAGCCTGACAGACTTCAACTCCCAGAATTCCCCAGCCAGTTGGCTAGGGAATTCTGGGAGTTGATGTCCTCCAGGCTTAAATTGCCAACATTGGAGACCCCTGCTTTAGAGAATACGGTGAGGTTTGCAGATGTGGGTGTGCAGTCTTTAGTCGGTCTCTTTTCCTCCCTGACTCCCAACTCTGCCTCTCAGTGATCTTGCAGCTACCAGAAATTGAAGTTTTATTTTGCTGTCTGATTAAAGAAAGAGTGAGGCTGTTTTTAACCTTCCTTCCCAGATAGTACCAAAACTCTGGATCCCAGGAGGGAAAAATTGCTTGCTCAGTCCAGGTGGTGAATTCGCTCTTCCATGTACTTCCCGTCTTTTGAGAGACAAAATGTTTTCCTCCTGCAGAACACTGTTACAGAACAGTGAGATATCCCAAAGGAGGGATATGGGAATGCCAAACTGTATACAGGTAGTCTTTGAATTACAAATTGCAGCCAGAATTTCCGCTGCTAAGCACATAGGCTGTTAAGTGAGCTGTGCTTGATTTTACCACTTTTTTTTTTGCCGGTTATTAAATCACTGCAGTTATCAAGTGAATCATACGTTCATTGAGTGAATACAGCTTCCCCCGTTGACTTTGCTTGGGAAGATCAAAAATGGCAACCATGTGACCTCAAGAGACTGCAACCATTGTACATGCATGTCAAGTGCCCTGACCTCTGATCACATGGTTGTAGGGAATGCTGTCAGGGTCATATGTTGGAGGGCTGGTCGTAAGTCACTTTTTTTCAACGCTGCTGTAAAGCTGAACAGTCGTTAAACAAAGGGTTGTAAGCCAAGGACTACTTATATGTGAGGTATGCATGCTAAGGGCAGCAAGAAGATTGATAAAAATGAGATACATGGGATGCAGAGTGCATAGTATGGTGGAAGCAGAGAAACTCATTTTTTTTGCACATATAAACTTGGGGTGGGTATAAGGAAGATAAAAAACAGATAAAAAACAATTGCACAGCATTAATTCCCCAAATACCTAGGTGTGTTATGTGACGGTGGCCAACAAGTTGAATGACTTTTAGAAAGAAAAAAAAATCAAAAGTGAAGAAGGGTCCATGAGGGAGAACTTCGCCCTCCCCCCAATGCTTTCCAGAGAAATGAGGCTGTAATTCACGATAGTGAGTTGGCCATGGCCTTAATGTACCAGGTTGGAGAAAGCCACATGGGGAACATTAAGATTCTCAACATGTTCTTAAACTGGGCACAGGGGCATAGGGTGCCAAGATTGACAAAGGCGGACCATTTTCAGCCCGAAAGAGAATACCTACCTGTGCAAAAGGGGTAACAATCAAGTCTTCTCCATGCCTGCAAGAATGAAGAGAGAAGGATGTTAATGGCTATAAAGTCCAAAGAGTGGGTTCAATTTCTGAACACACCATAAAGTGCCTTACTGAGCGCCCTATCCAGATTACATCCCTGTCCTCAGCTAACCTAGAATAACTGCCCTGGAATATATAGATGGCCTTGGAACTTCCTTTCCACACTATGGCAGACTTTTCAACGTATCCCAGGTGAAATCGGAAACCTGGATCAGAACCCGCCCCCTGTACCCATTTCATGAGCCTCTGTCCCACTGCCTTGCATGAAAGTCACTGAACTTGACAATGGGTTGTTCTCCAATGTAAAAGAATGGGAAGCTGAAGAGGATTATTCAAGTTGTAAATACCAGAACAGAATTCTTCTGCGATCTTTCTTTAATCCCAGCCAGGCTGGTCACTAGACTTAGAGCAGCTGGATTGCAAACATCCCAAGATACAGTGTTGTCCCTGGGAGACACACTTAGTGTGGCTCTGGTTTTCCAGCAGAAGAGGACCCTCAAGAAATTCCACATTAAGAGTGTATGTCAAAGATGGAAAAGAAAGAAATAGGCTTTGTGTGATTGGATGAGCCTCACTTTCTGCTAGCAACAGACAAAAATGTATTGGAGGCTACTGGCGGCTCAGTGGCTAAGACACTGAGCTTGTCGATCAGAAAGGTCGGCAGTTCGGCAGGTCGAATCCCTAGTACAATTCTCCTGTGTGAGCAAAGGGTTGATGACTAGATGACCTCCAGGGTCCCTTCCAACTCTGTTACTGCTTACATGTCACTGCTGATGGAGGAATTGCGGGACATGGCTTTCGGGGAGAGGTCATAGTCGCTGTCCGATCGGTACAGGAAGGACTCCCGACGTTGGTTGTGGGGTGTTGTGCCTTGTAAAACAAGTCCCAGGCCCAGATTGGCCTGGGAACCAAGGGGACTTCGTCCTGGAGAGAAGCCATTCTCGGCATCAAAGCTGTAGAAAGGCAGAAAGAGAATGCCAAAATGTAAAACAATTGCTCCAGTTGCTTTGCTCAGTTTTTTTCCCTGTTGAAAGAAACACATTATTTTTAGGGAAGATGGCAATCATGTCTCATAATATAGATGAAGCCTCCAATGAAATTACAGGTAGTCCTCAATTTAACAACTGCTCGCTTAGTAACCATTCAAGGTTACAGCAGCCCTCCATTGGATTTGAAGTTCCAAAGGCCACACCCACCCCAAGCCCAAATGCCCTGCATTTGCAGCATCCCTTAGTCACGTGAACCCCCTTTTTCTTGTCTGAAACTGATGTTTACTCCAGTTTCCATCCAAAACTATGGATTGCAGATCATGGATTCACTTAACAGCCACAGACTTTGCTTAGCAACTGCAGTGTTCACTGTACATCCGCTCAGTGTCATGTGTGCCTCCGTTCAAAACCCAAGAAAGGAAACCCCCAACTCCATGTTTGCAGAGAAAGGGTACTTTTACTGAGTTTGACATGATAGCAACGAAAGAAAAGCAAGACCTCAAGCAAAAGGCATTGAAAGTAACCCAAGTTCCTCCCCCAATGACCCAGGGTAAATATCCAATCCCCAACCCAGTTTGCGTCATGTGGGCCGCATCTTCAGGTGCTTTCGCCCATCTGGTATTCCAGGACAGTTGAGCTCGACTGGGCTCAATCAAGTCCATACAATTGCGCAGTAAAACATGGGAATTATCCTCCCTTTTTGTTTACACAGGGCATCTCCCTCCAGCTCACATCCCCCACCCAAATGCCAATCTTCCTCCACTCGTTACTATGGCAGCCGATAGTAAGCAAGCATCATAGAGGCTGACATTCGGCCCTCCTGCAGTAGAGGTGTTAGCCCTGGAGGAAAACACAAGACAAAAGAGAAACAACATAACAACCCCATAGACCAGATAATTTACAATAAGAAGAGTAAGGCTTGTCAGGGTATTTAGTGGGAAACAGTTGTAAAAGTTTTGGTCCTCTGACATCTAGCTCATTCACCCATTCAGATTGAGGAGGAGGAAAATGTTTCCAGGCAACCGAATACTGCACTTTCCCCACTATGGTTCCAGGAATCTAGCATCTCTTTGACCTCAAAGTGCTGCTCTCCTTCTATGAGTTGGAGCACAGGAGGGGTAGGTTGATCCGCTCGGAGAGAGGAGGTATGTTCAGGTTCCAATAAGCTAACATGACACATCCAATAGTTCCTGAAGAAGCCCCCAAATCCACAGCAATAAACCACTAAAAGCTATTACAGGTGGTAATAGATTTATGACCTTATGATAGCAATGAGAAGTTCTCATTTGAAGTTCTGATGGACCTCCCAGGAGGTACTTACAACTCAGTTCTATTCTCTCCCCTCCCCGATCACATGACTGTACGTCAATCACTCAGCAATGTTTTTGGTCATATGACCACCCTTTATGATGTTTTTGCTGAAAACCAACAGTTACTTCCAATTTTCAGCAAAAAAAATCCCCATAGCAAACATCACTTAATGATCACTGCATTTGTTTTACAATTGTTGCATTTACTTTATGACTACCAGTGTGTCTGGAGATTCTCAGTCATCCAGGATAAGGTTGTCCCAAAGGTGCTTTTTTCAACAGGCAACTGGACTTTCTGGTTTTTCTTTGAAGATGTTTTGCTTCTCATCCAAGAAGCTTCTTCAGCTCTGACTGGATGGTGGGAAAAGTCAGAGCTGAAGAAGATAAGAAGAGAAATGTCAGAAGAACCAGAAAGTCCAGCTGATTCTTGAAAAAACACCTTTGGAACATTGGTAAAAACCACTATTCGAGCCTGTCACATAAGGAGAAAAAATGTTGTCAACATCTGGTGTTCCAAATATGTCAGAGAGACAGAAAGATCTGTGTTGTCCCAAGTGGACATCTGTAAAAAAATGTAACACATAAACAATATTTTCCTTTGGTATTGTATATAAAATAAATTCACAATTTATGCTTGCCTTTCTTACAGAACGGCCCAGTGTATGCTGAAAAAGTGCAATCACAAGAGAATCCATTATATTTCTCTTTGCATTTTCCTCCATTGTGACATAGGTTACCATAGCTGCTACAATGTCCAGGACAGCCTGGTTTTACACCAGGGGTTACTTTGGCTCTTTCTTCCAAGTCAAGAGCTCTGCCATTTAACTGTAAAAAACGAATGCATCCCAAAAATCCTTTCTGTCTTGATGCTGTCCCACCTGCAATAAATATAAATGCATATAAACTTTAAGAGCCACAATACCTTTGTGTTTGTAAGATCATCTGGACATTTCGTAAGTCACAAAATACGTACAAATCTTGACCCTTTTTCTTTTTATAAATAATTACAACATGTTATTTATGACAGGCAAGATTCTTATATAGCAGCAGGCAGAAAGATGAAATATATATTTACATTGTATTAGGATAAAGGAAAATATAGCAAAAAAGCCACATTTCATTTATGATTGTGTTATGTATGCATTTTTGACATTAACCTTGACACATTATCATTTTGATAAAAGCGTAAATGATTACACACCCGAATTGAGCAAAGCACCATCATTATTATTATTTAAGATTTGATCTTCAATTCGATTCGCAGTCTGTGACTGGTAAAACATAACTGTTCAAGTCCTAATCAAAGATCTATGAGATGTTAAGGTAACATTTGAGTGTAAAGGCAGTTCTGAGTAAGGTGGGTATTGTTGTTTTTGTAAACTCAGAATATTCATGTCTAATAGGTTCAAAATTTCCATGTATCTGTGCAGTCATTTGGGTATTGCTCCAATAGTAATAGCACATAGACTTATGTACCTCTTCACATCCCTCTCTAAGTGGTTTTCAGAGTCAGCGTATTTCCTCCAATAATCTGAGCTGAGCAATCCTTGGATGGATGGAAGACTGACTCAACCTTGAGCCAGTGAGGACCAAACCTCTGGCAATCAGCAGAATTAATCTGCAATACTGCATTCTAACCACTGTGCCACCACAGCTCTGGGCATGGCTCCACGGACCCATATTACTATTGGTACAACCATTGATTTCTTCCTCCACAATCACCCCACTTCAATTTGCAAATCACAATATTTCATTTTTCGTAGCTATATTACTTTAATTTGTACAACACTCAATATTGCAATATAAATTGTTGTTGTTGTTGTTGTTGCTGTTGTTATTGTATTGCATGGTTACAGTAGCCAGGAGACCACAGAGCTATTGAAGAATAGTAGTTTGGCTTGCCAAATTACCTTAGGACACATACTTGTGTACTTCCTCCCATAGGAGGGCAAGCTGACTTTGCATCAGAGAGGAAGACAAGTGACTCTTCCTGCACCCAAGGCCTCCTCCCTTCCCAGAGCTTCCCTACAAACAGGCAGGGCAACGAGGAAGGTTCAGAGCCATCAGGAATCTGACTTCTTTCAAAAATCACCAACTCATTTCCCTACCAAAGTGGTACCTATTTATCTACTTGCATAGAACATTCTTTCAAACTGTGAAGTGTGCAGAAGCTGAGGTAAGTAACAGGAGCACACCCTGCTACACAGTGCTTGGATTTGAACTGGTGGAGTTGATTACACCATTGAGCCACTGTATATCTTCACAGAGCATTAAGAAAATGGTATAGAAATAAATAAATAATATTTCTATAAATAAAAGAATACAGTGGAGTTTATTTAATGGAATATATGTTCATTCAAAAAAGGATGCTGAGCTTGTCGATCGAAAAGTTATCAGTTCAGTAGTTGGAATGCCTAGAGCCGCGTAATGTGGTGAGCTCCCATTACTTGTCCCAGCTTTTGCCAAACTAGCAGTTTTAAAGCACATTAAAAATGCAAATAGAAAAATAGGGACCACCTTTGGTGGGAAGGTAACAGTGTTCCCTGCACCTTTGGCATTTAGTCATGCCAGCCACATGACCAGGGAGACGTCTTCGCACAGCATTGGCTCTTTGGCTTTGAAACAGAAATGAGCACTTCCCCCTAGAGTTAGGAACAACTAACACATATGTTTATCCTTTACCCTGATCATTCAGTGGAAGTTTGAATCTTACTACTGTTTCCTTACCTTCCTATATTTTGCAGAAATCAGTTCAACAAAATCCCACCAGTCCCTTGGGTCAATCTCAATATATAAAGTAATGCAGATCAGTGGCATATTTATTATTTTATGGGAAGTATCAAAAAATAAAATAAATATTTTTGTTCCAAAGTTTTTTTAAAAAAGAAAGAAATACCACTGAAATAATTACGCATGTATACAAATAAAATGGAATGGAAAATGCTAATAAGCAATATTGTTACCTGAGAATTGTTAATGCAAAATTGTAGTGGAAAAAATGATGATACAATATTACTGATGATAGCAAAAAGGAATAATTATATTTCAAGTGTCAATTACATTACCCTCATTTTTTAGATTTTTATCCTGCCTTTATTCTTTTTATAAATAATTCAAGGGGACAAACATGCTTCCTCCTCCAATTTTCCTCACAACAACAATCCTATCAAGTGAGTTGAGCTAAGAGAGAATGAATAGCCCAAGGTCACCCAGAAGGCTTTCCAATCTTACTTTTTATAAACATGCTAAGTAGTAAACTGTGCAGTGGGAGGAAAAAAACACCGTAAGAAATATATTTTGACCATCCAGATATTTACACAAGCATTTTAGACCCATCATCATGACACCTGGTTCACCCATGGGAAATATGATGGACTTTCTAATTCATTATATTGACACATTCACCTTAACATTTATTATATCTGCTGCTTGCTTTACATCACTTCTTTGAAGCAATTGATGCTCTCATGAGCTTCAAGAAAATAAATATTTATACTATTCTGGCTCTCCCAGGAAACAGCAGTTTCAAAATCTAGTTTCAGGAAGCTGGCTATAGGAGGTGAACGGTGAGATGATAAATAAATAAGAAAAGAGATCCTTCTACCTAGATGTCAAGATCAGAAAAAAAGTTTAATTATTAATTTAAGTTACTGGAAGCTAACTATTGAACCCCAAACAATCCTCTAGGATTGGGGAAAGATTAGCAACAGGAAAATATTAATTTTTTAAAGCTATTTCCAATGTACATGAACAAGCTATGTACCTTGTGAATAACCATTAATCTTTGCTTCCATACAGTTACAGATAATTAATACATCCACAAATAATTGCAGTTGTAATTATTACACAACATTTCTAATTTTTCAATTACTTTTACATTATGCATTGATGTAAGCCTTATGCTCATGTAGAGACTGCACTGCATTCATTTTGTGTTACTATTTAATAAATTTACATTCCAGTTTAGTATTACTGCCACTCTTCACTCATAGGCAAGAAACTTCAGTGGAATTTTTAAAAAAATGAATTAAGGTTTGAAGAGTTACCAAAAATAGTAAAATTCAAGGAAAAAACATGAACGAAGCATTTTCTTGATAGCAGTTTGGCCTATGAAAGAAAACTAGACTTATTTCTCAATGCTGGAGTTATAAAAAAAAAAATCACATGAAAACACAAAGTTGAATGTCACCCAAAATAGTCCATTTAACATCCAGATGTTCTTATTATCAAAATAACATTCCTATAGTAATAGTTATTTCTGTAATTAAGGGTACATAGAGATATATACCCAGATGTTTTAAGAGGACATCAGAAACACAAAAGCTCTCTTCCTTTTGATTTGATTATGATTAAACCATATTCCCAAATTACTCCATGTATGTTTGCCAAATTAAGCTTTGCCTCAATAGTAATCAGTGAAGACATTAAAACTAATATTTTGGAATAAACCAGACTTGTCTATTTCATTATGGCAGCACTATACAAAATCATAAAAATGAGGACTTGACTAGATGCAAACAGAACTGCTTATAGCATTGGTTCAATACCGTGCTTTCCCAAAATTAAGATTGGGTCTTATATTATTTTTTGCTCCAAAAGACATATTATGGGTTATTTTTCATTTAGGTCTTATTTTCAGGGAAGTACGGTACTAAAAGCAACTGTCTGGCTGACAATCTTAACTGGGCCTTATTTTGGGGTAGGGATTAAATTACAAGCATTCTTATTTTATGGTTGAGTTTTATTTTCAGGGAACACAGCAGTCTACTAGGTACAAGAATGATGTCCTCAGGGGTCTTTGAACATTTTTAATATATTTCAGTGACTTAGTAGTTGAAACAGTAAAAAAAAATTACAAAATATAGTAAACATTTCTAACTTACAGGACAAAGGTAGTTATCCTCATTGCCTGGTTTTCCTTCTACATCTATTTATTTAGTTGTTTTTCTTACTGTTTTATTCTTCATCAAACACAGAGACAACATTGTCACTGAAGATCATGGTATAGCCAGCAAGAACACAACCTGCATTCCAAATCATGCACACTTCATACCTCCAATATATTTTTCTCTCTTGCCATTTAGTTTTCTCCCAAGCACTTTCACTCTGGGGCCGAAATCAGAAAAAAAAAATTACATGCATACCCAAACAGAAGAATATGTACTGGTAGAGTTTTGTTTCTGCCACGTCTGCTTAAGATAAATAATGTGGGAGATCCACCTCTGTGTATAGCTATCCTATACCATGCATATGTATGTAGGAGAAGTTCATTCACTCTTCAAAAGCCATTCCCTAACTCAACAACAGATCTATTCTAGTCTCTACCCCTTCATTCTTTGAATCTTAAGGTTGGAAGGGACCTAAGAAATTATAAAATACAACCCTGTTCTCTATATAATCCTTGATAGATGACTATAAAGGGGAAGAAACCACTTCATGTAATAACCTATTCCACTGATTGACAGCTCTTACTGTCAAGGTCTTCATAGTGTTTAATCTGAATCTACATTTTTGAAGTTTCATCCCATTACTTCTAGTATCACCCTCCAGTGTGAATAAATCTGAAGTATCTATAGTGTAATCCAGGCATTCAAAGAGATTTGAAAACAGCTTTCAACCTTCTTTTCTGAAAACCAAACTATCTACAGTAGGTCTGTTAATTATTCCTTGCAGGAGTTTCCCATCCTTTCAACAACCTGGTAGTCCTTTACTCGACTTGATTCAGTTTATTAATGCCCTTCTTAAACTGTGGTGTGCATAACAGAACACAATATTTCCAACACAAATTTCAGCCTGACTGAAACAGGAAAACACCCTCTACAAGTGATCTTAATTAAAATTCAGATTTTCCTTTTTTTTAAAAAAATAGTCTTTATTAAGTTTTTACAAATAAAATATACAACAAAAGAAAATAAAACAAAAAACAAACA
>JANHFP010002467.1:12643-22823 GCA_032468135.1 Calamaria suluensis | reverse complement strand
AGTTATCCAATTATGGAGGGGTCCAGAGATGCCATAGGATTTTAGTTTTAGAAGTAGTTTGTCATGTACCACTGAATTTTGCCAGTTGTGGAAAACTGGTAGCAGAAATTGTGAGTAGGTTGGAAAACTGGTAAATACCACCTCTGACTGGCTCAGCCCCCATCTATTCTCTGCCTCCTGTGTCCTAGCTGATTGGGAGGATTGAAAAGAAGTGGGAATTTTGCAGTAACCTTCCCCTGGAGTGGGAAGAATGGAGATTTTACAGTATTCTTCACCTGCCATGCCAACCAAACCATCCATGCCCACCAAACCACACCTACAGAATTAAAATTAAAATGTAATTAAAATTCAGGCACTTGGTGACTGCTTCATATTTATGACATTTGTAGTTGTCCCAGGGTCACAAGATTCCCTTTTACGACCTTCGACAAACAAAGTCAATGGGGAAGCCAGATTCATTTAAAAACCATGTGACAAACCTAACAATTGCAGTGATTCACTTAACAACGGTGACAAGACAGATTGTAAAATAGAACAAAATTCACTTCGCAAATGTTTCATTTAGCAACAGAAATGTTGGGCTCAATTTTGGTTGTAAGTTGAGGACTACCTGTTCTATCTGAAGAATAGGAACCATGAGAACAAGCAAGATATTACTGAAATCTTGAAGTTAAAAGAGCAGGTACATATAATACAATGCTTATAAGCACTAATCTATGATAACACCAACTTTAGCCTTTAGTAAAGTCACCTCTCAAATTATCAGATAGCTTTAGCAATCAAGGCATGGCCAAAATTCGTAAAATAAATATTCAAAAGAAGCCAATGGAAATAATCTATTTAAATATGACTCACAGTGCAGTTCTATCCTTATGAAGTCTCTGATTCCCAGATTCTCTAAAAACACACCAGAAGAAGCTGTAGATTTGAATAAAAAGGACATGTCTGCACTTAGTTCTCCATGAAAAGTGGGAAAATGGAGGTAGGAGGCCTCAGTGTTGAAGGAAGCTGCATTCCAAAACTCTCCTAAATATAGATCAAAGAAAGTGGGAAAATTCTATTACATATACAGCTGTAGCTAATGAATTGGTAGTTAATATATGAATTATCCCAAAGATTTCACTAAATGCCTTTCTTGAAACAAAAGCTCAATTTGTAAGTGCCACATTTCATTTATATGCAAAACTCTGCCTTTTTCCATCTATGAAGGCTTAATTCCAATCATACTATCTAAACAATCAAATTGGTGATACCAAAGAACCTCAGTTGCTTTCTCAACGATGTGATAGTTTGGCAACTCAGAAATGAGTCACGCTGTGCTCTCTTAGATGGCCTTTGAGTCTGATGAAAGCAATCCCATCATCATGAATCTGAATGTCACTGAATGCCTCGTGTTTACAGTATTTCTGTTGTTTTGTTATGAACTTTTCATTGTTCTTCTCTTGTTGTCTACTCTACCAACAGAACTTCTTATTTTCATCTTTGACTGTTAGCTAGCCATTTTGGAATTCTGTTTCAAGACTAACCACTAGATTATCAATATTAGAAGGAAGGAAGGAAGGAAAGTTAAAATGCATGTATTTGCATACATATTTTTTAGTTAATAGTTAATGCTTAGTTAATGAAAATATTCTTGATTCATTTGTATTGTTCCACCACCAATCCAAAAATCAGAACAAGTATATTGTACTAATTCTACAAGTTTTTAGCAACCTTATATGAAATAACCAGTTAGTATGCAGTCCATGAGCAGGTAAGGGAACATGCTCATGGGCACAAGATCTTTCCTTATTGATTTTCAAGAAAGTTAAATTCTAAAGTTACTTTGTTTGCCATTATAGTGCACATTTAAATCTCATGCCATTTTTCTACATCCTTGATCTGCCTATGTATTTATCTGTTTCATAAACTGTACACTTTGTGAATTAAATCAGGCAATATCAGGCAGCAAAAACTAAATATATTTTCTTTGGTTAGTTTCATGATCTTTTTTCTTTTTTAAAAGTCATTTCCTGTACCTTTCACCTTTCTCTTTTCTCTTTCCCTACCCTTTGAAAATTAATAATTTTTTGGGGGGAAAAAAAAGAAATGTCATTTCCCCCAAAAAAAATGGTAGATAAATTATAAATGAGTTTTAAGCCTCAAGTTTCAATTATATTTAATACATTCTAACCCCCTTACTTTATATTAGTTTTTAAACTTCTTGTTTAAAAGTTTTAATTTTGTAAACTACCTTGGAGGAATTTTATGGTCAGAAAGGCAGGATATAAACATATACTACTTTCTATCAAATTTCACAGTGTTTCAGCATGTGTTGATTTATTAATAGCTTATCTGATAAGTTCTTTGATTAAGCAAAAAGAATACATTTGTTTGATTCTATTGTTAAGAAAAAATATACAGGATATGTCGTTATACTTTCACTACTTTTTCTAATTTTGAAGTGTTATTTTATATATACACACACACACTTTCTCTCTCTCCACTCATTTATTTCAAATACATTAGGACAAATAAATGCCGTACACTATACCCTGGGGAAATGTATATTGTTTGTACTTATATTTTTGCTTTATGCATTTTTCTTTAAGGCAAAGACAGATTCTGTAGGAGAAATGCATATAAAAAAATTGTATGCCCAAAATGTTTCATAATGATGCAGAAAATCGGTAGAGCAGATGTGAGCTTCAAATGCTCCCAAAGTTATTGAAAACAAACTTAATATAAGAGCTTACTCAAAACCATTTTATTGCAGCGCTGAATGTTCTAATCTAAATTACATTTCATCAGCTTTTACAGATACTGTACAAGAGCTGCATGTGCTTTATTATCTTGCTGCTTTAAGTTTATAGTTCAAGTATTAGCGCAATATTACATCTGCACTTTTATTTTCAAATATGTATCACTTATGTAGAAGGACTTTCTCCACAAACGTGCATAGACTTAGATGCAAAAGTAGCCTTCATCATTTTCAGAATGTTATGACTTACTCTAGATTTCTAAATCAAATGTGAACTATAATTAATTAATCAATTTGAATTTTATATTCACAATATTGATAAGAGGAATGCAGCTCCTTCCCTGTCCAATGATCAGCTACTGTGCAGGGGAAAAAAAACCAGATTCAAATTTAACCTGAAAATCATATGAAATGTGTGCACAGTAGGAGAGAGGGAGGGAAAGAGAGAGGGGGGGGAGAGATTTCACTTGATATAAAGTCACACAACTTATTTACTTACTATCGCCCTGACAGAGTAAAGGTCCAAGTTTATAAGCTGCTTCAGAATTTGGACGGCCTGTATCTGTGATGACAAGTTCTGTTACTGGCAAGTGGTCTTTGTAGGACAGAAGTCCTGTGTCATTTGTCCTGCCACAAATAAAGAAATACAGTTTCAGAACAAATGTTCATGACTACCCTCAGACCTATGGAAGAATACTGCTATATTTATAAATGTGTGTAAAAAAAACAACTGCTTTTGAAGAAGATACATGGATAAGAATAGTCATGACATGAAACATTACAGTGTTTTTAGCAGCAAAAACTGATATCCCATGAATGGTAGAATGAAACCATTACAGCTGCACAGCACCTAACTTTAGGCAGCCATGACTTTTACTGCTCTACTAAGAAACTAATTGACCTCTTAAATAGGCAATCTATTTATAACATGTCCATGTCTTTAAGAAACAGAGCCCTATGTAGCTTACCAAGAAAGAAAATAAATGATACAACAGCAGAAAATGTTTCAACTTGGTAAATGGTTTTAATTCCTTAGACTCAGTGCTAAACTTGGTAAATGGTTTTAATTCCTTAGACTCAGTGCTAAACTTCTTAAAAATAGTGTAAGTGCTGAAAAACACAAACATTTTGTACAGAGGAAATTCTGAACTAATTATTATTTTTTTGACCAATTATTTATTGATAGTCCTTATTAAATTAGGGTAATTAGGACTGGAATTTCCATTGCTAAACACCATGGTGGAAAACTGCTATATTTAAGTGAATCCCATGCTGTCAGTAAGTGTGACATCCTGTGGTTACTATTTGCAATGTCATGCTTGCTTGCCCATTGCCTTTGCTTGTCAGAAGCTGGTACTGAAGGCTACTAATATGACTGTGGGGTATTGCGGTGTGATAATTGAAAGCCAAACATTAAAATAGCTGAATTGTGATTACGTGACTTTAGGGATGCTGCAACCACTGTACAAGAACTGGTTATAAGCATTATTAACTTGGCACCCTAAGTTTGAGTGGTCTGTTGAAAAAAAATGGTTCTTAAATAAGGGCCGCCTGTACTGAGTCAGTATGTTGGCCAGCTCAGCAACGTTATAACCTACTGGCAGACACTTTCTGGCTCTGATTGGTGGACACCTCCAAGGAACTGAACATGGGAGGGTGCCTACACAAAACACAGAGCTGACAGAGAGCTGCAAACCTGAACCATGATCTGTTTCTGTGACAAATCAATGATTTGGGACCAAATGGACATCATGGATTTTGAAGTCTAATTGCTGCAGGGTAGCATGTAACTCTTACTTTGTTCATGTTTTCCAACAATGAATATCCAATGTTTAGATTTTGTTCACTACAGTAAGGATGGGAGACTCTTAACTTGTTTTGGGTGTTTAAGGACATTTTTTAAAAAAAGAAAATCTGTGGAATTTATAAAATTAAAAATTAAGGGGATTAATGGGATGTTTTTTTCCTACTCAAAATTTGAAGACTTGCTTATTAGTCAATCATGTCCAATGTAGATACTTTATGTCCATAACAGGCAACATTCCTTGTAAATCTTTAAAAAGTATGTTGAAAAACAACAGTAATTAGGATTGTCTAAACATTCCAATTAATTGAGAAAATTTATGAGTTTTCATCTTAACCCTCAAAGTGCATTAAAAGTAGATATGAGTTGGACTGATCTAAATCCAAATTGATTCAGATTTTCACTATTAAAATTCATACATGCATGTCTAGACAGCATCTGAATCCAATGAAATCAGTTAGGATGCATTAAGTTTATTTAAGGGAATCCATCAAAATTGATCTGGACATGTTTCCTGGATATGATCAAACTAAACTATTGATTCAATTTATCAAACTCAAAGCAATTTATGAAAATGCTCCAAATCAATTTAGTATATTTACTATTTATTTTTAATGTTTATTAAATATTCATAGGGTGTGAATGGAGAGGTTTTCAGAAAGATCCAGTTTCAAAGTCCCTGTGCTTCTTTTCACATTTGGCAAGCTTAATCTTCTGAGAATTAGAAGTTGTGGTGTTATGATTGTTGTTCCATTTTCTAAAAAGAGTAAAAATCTAACTATCCTACAACAATCAAGGGGATATCTCTTTTTTATGTAGGCCTTGAGTTAAATTATAGATAATTCTTCATTACTGTGATTCATACAGTGACCATTCAAAGTTACGATTGTGCTGAATGAAAGGATTTAAGACTAGTCTCTGACATTAGAGCCAGAGCAGCAGCCCCATGGTGACATGATTACAATCTTAGTACTTGGCAACTTACAACAAGTTGCCAAGAGCTCTGGGATCCTGTGATTGCCATTTGCAATCTTCCCCGCCACCTTTCCCAGAATGCTAATGCCGCTTTGATGCCACTGCTGCCTAACAAGAGAGTCCCCACTCATTCCTGAAGGATGGCAAAAGATTTGATCTGATGAAGTGAACTGAAGGTCCCAAATGTTTATGCCCTTTAATGATTTCTGTCAGTTAGAAAAGGTGTTTCAAAAGTCCTCCTGGATATTTCAGGGGGAAAAAAGAGAAGCAGTGCACGGAGTGAAGGCTGTGTAATATTAATGATGAGCCAAAAATAAAATTTTGTTCAGATATTATGTTGACCTCACCCCATTCCTAAGACGTCTGTAAGGGGCATGCATAAGAGCACCAGCATGCCTACCGTACCTGTCCTAATGTTTTTCTTTATTTGTATTCAATTTTATATCCAATTCATATTTATACTTATATATATTACCTAATATGTAATCAACAAAATAAATAAATAAATAAATAATCATTCGTAGCACAGTAGATCAGTGAGATGATTAAAAAAAAAACAACAACAACGTATTCTACAATGCCTTGAATTTATTGGGCGAGACAGAAGGAAAATATCTAGTACAAAATGTCTTTCTTTTTCTGAGGATAGAATAAAAAATTAGGTATAGGCCCTTTCTCAGCCGTATTCTCAGGATTTCATATTAAACTTTTCAAATTAAAGTTGTCCTATTTTTAAATACAAAGCAATGATGTAATGTTTCATAGGTGTGTTTTAGAAATTTAACAAAACTCAGCAATCCAGCATGAAATATGCTTGCTTATCAAACTGCATATTTGCATATTTATATTTAGCTTTAAAAATGGGCTGCCTTTTAACAAGTGAAAATCAGATTTATTTATGAGGAAAATGCAAATTGTTTCGGATTTTTTAGCAGAGCTTTGCAAAAATGTTAGATGATTATGAAGGGATAAAGTTGTCACAATTACCAAACAGCAAACAAAGAGATTTCCCCCATTACTTTCTCTTTTTAAAGCAATTGGCATTTACCAGTATTGTGATAAAATTAAGATGGCATATTACAGCCAAAGTAGGCTTTAAAAATTAAAAGATGGTTAAAAATAATAACATTCCTTCTTTGCATTTTGGCAGGAAGCATTGATGAAAATTTCATATGTAATATTAAATTACATATTAAATTACATTAATGTTTTAATTAAAGCATCATTATTTTAAGCAAGTATTTTGATTTGGATCTGATTCATAAAGTGAACATTTATGACAAATGTTTTGACTTGGTAATGCTTTCTAAAATCATTCATCTTTATTATTCTCCGGCATGAATGTATGACAGCAGCCATTTACTGATCTTTTCTTTAGTGTATCCCAGACAAACTGTTCTCTGCATAATGAAAAGTGTTGCCTTCCTTTCGATTTCTAAAAACAAACCTGTTAAGTCTCCAAGAAACTCATCTAACATATTCAATGTAATAAAGAAATAGGACAGATTCTATTTCCTGCCATTTTGAAAGTAGATTTTTTTCACTCAATTAACATCTTTTCCATCCCATATCCAGATTATGTGACTTTTTCCAACACAAAAAAACCCCATGTGTCATTTACAAAAGGTTTTTCTGTTCTTGAATGAACTCTTTCTAATGACAATTCTTTTGTTTCCTGATTTTACAATCCATCTTAAAACAGCCTTAAGATAGAGATCTACTCAGAATGCTGTGGACACAGCAGGTTTACTTGTTTGTGAATCTACACATCAGAGGGAACTAGCAATCAAAGTTTTCCCTTTTTGATGAATACCTGAGCACAGAAACCTGCCAGCCAATCAGTGATTATTTGCTCCCCAAAGAAGTAACCCTTTCATGAGAATAAAAAAGAATAATTTGCTAACATTTATCCAAGTTTATAATGGCAATAATCTGTGATCTTCCAAACTTATCGGTTTGCTGATAGTTTTGCATCTGAAGTCCTTTATTTTATCATACAAAATACATACAACATCCATAATACCTCAACACTATTATATGAGTAGTTGGGTAGGCAATAATATCTCTTTCTGTGAATTCTTCTAGCACAAGGTTATATACATTTCTGCTTTTTGAACATCTTTCATGGTCCTAAAATGATATTTCATTGGCCATAGTTACAATGCTACTGGCATAATGAAATATTAAAATATGATTATGAACAATAAAAACCCACCATTTCCCATTATCACAAAAACAAAAAATTTTTGGTCAAAACCCTTTCATTTCTGATCTATATCTTCTTGGTCTCTCAGGTATTAAGGAATTAAGATTTGTGTTCATTCAGGTTTTCTCAAATTATCAACAGCATGCTGTTTGTTACTCTAGCAACTGATTACCAGAACAATATGCATTTGCTCAGAAGAAAACTGGCATTTAATTAGCATGTACAAGTCCTTATGTTTGACTGTTGAATTATGACAAGGAAAGGGAAAGGGAGAGGAGAGGAAAGGAAAGCAAAGGTTCAAACTTTCTTCAAAACTATGTTTTATCCAAACCTTTTTCCCATTCTGTCTCATCTAGGAATGTCCTGAAATTGCCTGCTAAGGAACATTTTCCACACTTAGATTGCCTTGGACAATTTTGGATTTGAGCGGGCATGCAGGAATGAAGCATTTTAAAAAAACTGTAATGGAGGAACACTGAGGGTGGCTCTATTAGAGTCCTCTGATATTTTCCCACCACCACCTGAGAAGAGAGTTAGTAACATATAAAAGCATTCAGCCTTGACAACAAAAGAAATGAGAGGGAAAACAATCACCATTCATTTCTGTCAGCATCACAGTTACAGTCATGTTGGGAGTCAATGCAACTTCCTTCTATTCCACAAGCACACTTCTGCACATCAGGAGTGGAACCTCCCCAGTATGTCTGTGTCTCATTGATTTTTCCAATCCACCAGCTGAATGGAATGCCATCTATAAGGCAAGTTAGAACAAGTTAGTGTTTCTGGAGTGTGACAATGCTGGCAGTGATAGGTTCAGCTCAAGGAAACCAAATAATTTAAGATTTTTTTTTAAAAAAAGTAATAAAATTATCCCACTATGATAAAACACCAAAAAAAATCATTTTAATGTTTCATTGCCATGAGTAACATACTGTGAAGGTTTCTGCTTACAACATGACTTGAAACAGAGAACCAATAATTCCTGAATTGGTCAGGTGTGATATTAGAAACATTTATCTTAACAGGACACTTAAAAAATGAAAAGAAGGAAGTCCTCCTTCCCAAAACATTCAGGTAATTCATTTTGTGGAGATCAATAAAATATACTACTATGAGAAAATCAGAAGAATAAACATTTTCTAAAAATCTTCAACTTGGTTAAAAAAAGTTATTGTGATAAGAATTACAAAAGTACTAATCAGGCACTAAACAGCCGGAATAGTTTTATGTAGGAAAAACTGGGAATGTTAATGATCATATGACAAATGACTTAAGTGTCATTGAAGATGTGTCAATCATTGTCATATATTACAAGTACCATTGTGCTAAAATCTATCTTCCAATTTCTCCAAGATCTTATTCTCCTGCAAAAACATACTTCTATTTTTACAAACCTAATGATGTTTAACAATTTATGTAGATGATATTTTTCAGTTGTTACTCTTTTCTTTTCCTTCAGGAAAGTGCTATGTCTATTTTTGTTTCTTTTACAAATCTCCCCATCACCATCTGATACCTCCTAGTCTGATGAAGTCTGATGGGAAAAGTTTTGTTATGGGATTTAAATGCTGTGTATGAAGATTGGGACGTGTCATACTGCTGGATCAATTATAGAAACATCCTGTTCTAAGCCTAAGCAGATCTAATAAAGATCAGTTAGAAACTGGATTATTATAATAGCAACCTAGTCTTGTGTTACATGAAGAAGTCCAAAGGTATAGCCTGATACTAAGTGGAAAAAAGCACAATGATTAAGTGAGTGGTTTAGGCCTTGGCAGAAGAAGAATAGTTCTACAAAAAATCCAAGGATTTAGGTCAGGAACTGAACAAGCATGATAGAACTAGCCGATAGAATAGCAGTGAAGATAAAGACATTATTGCAAAGCTAATTTTGTTCTAACTGAAGGCTTTGTAATGATTCCTGCAGAGCTGATACCCAGGTCCAGTTGCTGCTTACTAATGGAAAATAGTCAGAAAGGACTTATTCATCCCCAATAACTTTCTTTCTCTACCGTCTGGATCCTGAGCTGACTGCTCTTGGCTTGACAAGTCTTTACATACTGAATCAAGTACTGTTGTATCTTCTATAAGTCCATGAGATGTTTGACCTCAGCTTTGAGTTAGGACCAGTGGTGGGTTACTCCCAGTTCGGTTTGGTTCTTGTGAACTGGTAGTAAAACAGGTGGGAGGCTCTGCCCACCCATCCAGACATCGTCATGGATGATCTGTGCACGCGCAGAAGCATACTTCCACACTCCTGTTGCAAACCTGTAGTAAAGGTATTTGAAACTGATCCCTTTTTGCAGGATGTCCATGTTTCTCTGACCACAATAAAGACATATATTCTTAGGCATCTTATAATTGTGATGGGGAGAGGTAGATATGGCGGAGGCAGAGGGCCATATCAAGTGAAGGGAGCACGACCTCGCTGGTTAAAAGCGATATCGTGCTCCGA
>JANHFP010002466.1:330003-340956 GCA_032468135.1 Calamaria suluensis | reverse complement strand
AGGGAGACAAGAAAGTCACCATCAAGCCATGCCCACACAATCATGTGACCACTTAGCCATGCCCACAAAATAAGCCATGCCCACAGAACCGGTAGGAAAAAATTTTAGAACCCACCACTGACTAGAGAGTATTAGGAGATAAGAATTTCTGAGGCTGCCTGATGCTTATCCCTGTCTAGAGTCCCACTTACTGTAGCTACACCTGGGGTTCAATTCTTCTTTGAACTTCATTGAACTTCATCTGGAACTTCTTTAACACCTGTGGGGTTTAATGCTACTGTTAAATAGAGGTGATCTAGCCACCTCTGTGCTTCTCTGGGTTTACAACATTGGGAGGGGTTACTTGCTGGTTTTTTCTACCCCTCCTGTTTTTCTTCTTCCTCCCCTCCTCCCTTCTCTTTCCTCACCCTCCGTCTTACATGGCTCCAAAAAAGCCCCTGGGTGGAGCAAACCACGCATGTGGAAGAGGTTCCCCGGCAGGTGGTGGGTGCAGCAGTTCCCTTTCTTCCCTGAGCTCCAAGCTGAGGCGTGCGCTTCCTCACCGGGCACCAGGCACAGGCAGAGAGCCATGTGCCACAGCATTGCTCAGCTGCTGGTGGGGACGGAGCAGCCAGCCCAGCACTGGAGCTGAGGCCCCCATACCAAAAGCTGGACCCCACCGCTGCTTGAGCAGGCTCAACGATCCTGAATGTTTGCATGGGGCCTCGGCTCCAGTGCTGGGCATTTGGCTGCAGGAGGAGCCGCTTTGCAATGGGGTTATTTTGTTTGCTTTGGGAGGACAGGCACACATCTCCAGCCAGTGGGGGGGAGTGAGGATGGTGGGAGCAGCAGAGCAGACCCTTCTAAGCTCAGAAGCCGGCCCTACTGCT
Organism: Calamaria suluensis; assembly: GCA_032468135.1. Classification (NCBI taxonomy): domain Eukaryota; kingdom Metazoa; phylum Chordata; class Lepidosauria; order Squamata; family Calamariidae; genus Calamaria; species Calamaria suluensis. Next base: position 340,087 of record JANHFP010002466.1, on the reverse strand, counting down.
GCCAGACGTTTGGCGCCTCAGCTTCAGATCCCTCCCTCCCTCCTTTTCTTTCACACACACACACACACAAAGCGCACACTTGCTCCAGGAGCTTTTCCATTTCAAAGAAGCATGCAGATTGTGTGTGTGTGTGTGTGTGAGAGAGAGAGAGAGAGAGATCCCACCACTGGCTGCCCCTGCCCCTCATCCTCCTAGTCACTCCTTGCCTGGCCTGAGAAGGGAGGGGTGGGAGATGGAGATTTGCTCCGTATTCCAGGGTGGGAGCAAATCTTCATCTGTTGCTGGGTCTTTAAAAAACTTTTTTTTTTACTTCTCACAGATTTGCTTTAAAACCCTCAGTGTCCGAGACCTTCTCATCCCCTGCATCCTGCTGTGACAGAGAGGGGTGCTGGTGCTGGCTTTGCCCTTGGAGAGAGAAAGAAGGGGGGGTGGAGAGAGAGAAAGAGAATGATAGAGTGGGAAAGGGGGAGAGCGAAAGAGAATGATAAAGGGGAAAAGGGGCAGAGAGAAAGAGAGGAGAAGAGAAAGAGAATGATAGAGTGGGAAAGGAAGAGAGAAAGGGGGAGAGAGGAAGATAGAGAAAGAATGATAAAAGGGGGAAAGAGAAAGAGGATGAAGGACAGAAAGAATGATTGAGTGGGAAAGGGGGAGAGAGAAAAGAGATGAGAATGAATGGGAGAGAGGGGGGAGAGAGAGAAAGAGAGAGGAGGGAGAGTGCCTGAAAGACCCCATCCCATCACTGGAAGTCCAGACCCTTTGGCAAGCGGCTGGGTTCATATTAGTGGTCGCCTGTTGTAGCAAAAGTTACCAGAGTAAACCGCTCGTTCCCCATGGCACGTTTAAGAAGGGGAGCAGCTTGCTCTGGTAATTTTTGATACAAAGGAGCCTGCAGCTGCTGCATCTTTCAGCAGCAGAAGCGCCTCCATGTGCACAAAAAAAATAATAATAGTGTGGCTGCAGGCATCTCGTAATGGGGGAAGAGGCAGAATAGAAATCTAAGAATTTTTCCTACTGGGTTCTGTGGGCATGGCTTGGTGGGTGGTCATATGACTGAGTGGATGAGGCTTTGAGTGACATTGTGTTGGCCACACCCACTCAGTCACAGGACACCCCCCAAACCACACACACAGAAACGATAAGGGGTGGGAGGCACTGAGGATGAATTTCTAGCACCAAGGAGGTGGTGGACTGAAAACATTTGGGAACCACTGCTCTAAGAGCTCTTTTGCCTTTTCAGTAGCCCTGGAACCCTCACTATTAGACCAAGCTTGAGGTATTATTTTCTCTGCCCAATTATCCATTTCTAGTAGCAAACCTGCTTTTCAAGTTCCTCTCCCCTTTGAATGCATCTTCAAGGAAAGATATACTGGTATGCATTCCACAGAGAGAACTTAGGAACCATCCTGTCATATCTAATATGCCCTTTAGTTTTACTATATTCCACATTCTAGCAGATGTTTTGTAATTAATAAAGCAAAAATAAAATTATTATCAGATATTTGAGGGACTGCCACAAAGATGAGGGGGGCAGTCTATTTTCCAAAGCACATGGAGGCAAAACAAGAAACAATGGATGGAAACTAAATTAAGGACAGAAGCAACTTAGAACTAAGGAGAAACTTCCAAACACTGAGAACAATTAGCCAATGGAAAGGCTTGTATTCAGAAGCTGTGGGTGCTCCATCACTAGAGACTTTCAAAACGTTATTGGGAGCCATTTGTCTGAAATGGTATAGGGTCTCAACCAGAGTGTTGAATTAGATAACCTCCAAGGTCCCTTCCAACTCTATGTCCTATATTATTCATCTATACCTTTCTAACTTCATAATCCTGTGCCTTTTCTGATAATTAGCTCATTGTCTTTGGTTTCAGCCTGCCTGTATGACTGTATTCGTTAATGCATTGGATCTGTGGATCATAGTTTGTTTGTGTGTCTTTAAGAGAGAAAGAAATGTAACCTGTAATTATACTGATTATAGGGGAGAGATTTTTATAAGCAGGGAAGCAAAATGTGTGCTTCGGACTGACTTAGATGTGGGGCATACTATGTCTGGCCACGCCCCTGATGGCTAGCCACACCACTTGGCTATGCCAGTTTGCTGTGTTATTGCTTTGCTGACACCTCACCAATATCTATTATATACTATGCTTGTACTAAGAAATGTGTGGGGTTTTTTGTGTAGCTTAATCAAGGTTTGTTTATGTGCATGATGTAAGATACTCTGTATGTCGAAGTCTGTTTCTATAAGGTTTGTGTTCAATATATGTTTATAGATTTTGTACAACCTGTGTCGTGTCTTCACTTAAACGTCAGCCACTATACTTTAAGTATACCTCCTAACGGGCTTACACTTCCATTCTCTGCATCAGCAACCTTTTTAACAGTGGTTTGCTAGCTCTTCCACTTCTACATGCACCTCCACTTTGGGGTTTGCATTATTTATGTACTGACAGTTTTGTCATAAGATTTCTTATCAAATTAATGTTTAATAATTTGTATTTTCTCTTGTATTTCTTTTCATTATTATATAATATAACTACATATTATACTACTATATATATTCTACAACAATTTTTGAAAATTCTAGGCCATACAGTCTTGTTTCATACATGTTGGAATAGAGTGTTGGCATTTAATGCCCTTATTCATGCATCTTTAAAAGTTGAACAAATGTTTTATGTAGTTTGTTGTATTTCATCTGATCTATTGTTATTATATAAACTCAGTTTCTAAGGGTATTGTATCCGGAACATATGCTGACTTGACAAATGTTTCTGTCTTTCTGTAATCTTGTTTGCAAAGGGTTTTAAAATAGTCTTTTAATCTTTAACTTAATGTGCTTCAATTAGATCCTCTTCCATGATTACAGGTAGTCGTTGACTTCCAACTGTAATTGAGCCTGGTACGTGGTGGTGCATTAAGTAGGTTACCATGTGACCACTCCAGATTTTACAACACTTTTGAGGCAGTCATTAAGCAAATGCCACAAATGTTAAGTGAATGCCACAGTCATTAAATGAACCCTGTGATTGTTAAGAAAACCCATTTTCTTTCAGGGGGCAGGGTTTTTTGGTGGGTTTGGTTTTTTTTTTGCCAGAAACCAGAAGTAAATCCCAGAAACCAGCAAAAAATGCTGGAATGCTGCAGATGGCCATAAATGCGAGCTAGTTGCCATATACATGGCTTTTGTGTTTGTGTGGCCATCAGAACTCCAAACCACGTTGTAAGTAGCCCTGTGTGTATGTGTGTCGTAACTTCAAATGGGAAGTGACTGGTTGTTAAGCAAGGACTACCTGTACACTTGAATACACCTAACCTAGCTAAAATGTTCCTCTGATCGTAAATATGCTTTTCATGTTTCTTCCTTCAATTTATTGAATTCTTATTCAAGATATTTTGCCATGTCTATTCTTGATGTTGGAAATCTGGCTTCAATAATTTTTTAACTTTATTCCCCAATATGTTTTTCCTCACCAGCCCCCACTGGAATCTGTCTTTTGTTAACTAGCATGATAATTTGTTTCAGAAGCTTCTTGATGATATTTTGGAAGATTTTTTTTCTAGTCTTCTCCTACCAGTTGAATTTTCACAGTGTCTCTTTCCTCTTTCTAAAGCTTCTTAGATTCCTTTTTGCATAAGTTAAATGGACTAAATCAGTTAGATACTAGAGATATTAACTGCTTTAGATTGTTTTTTAAAAGGGGTTGTTTGGAACCTGTGTGAATTTTTCATCCACCTATTAGCAGCCTCTTAAATGTTCTCCTTTCTCATTTTCCTATTCAATGTCAGTATGTTTTTGTTGTCCATCCCATGATGATGTGTTTGTGGAATCTGTATTTGTGTTGTCTGAAACAGGAGTTAGTATTAGACAAAGAATTCTGGTCACAAAACTTCATTAATATAATGTGTCACCTGCATTATGCTAGTTGCCCGACCCAAACCTTTTTATAATTTCAGCTTCTCTCACATCTCCATCTATTGATATCTCATCATATCAAGATGGTATTCTACCAAGGAAGGATTTCCTCCATATTCCTGTCTTATGGTTGTCAATATTCAATTTGAAGGATCTAATACATGAGTTAGTTTCTCCCTTTACAGATAGTCCCTAACTTACAACAATTCATTTAGTGACTGTTCGGAGTTACAATGGACTTCAAACGACACTTGTAAAAGTGACATGACTATTTTTCATGCTTGTGATAGTTGCAGCATCTCCGTGGTCATATGATCAAAATTCTGATGCTTAGCAATTGGCATATTTATGATGGCTGCAGTTTCCTGGGGTCGTGATCATGTTTTGCGACTGACTGACAAGCAAAGTCAGTGGGAAGCCAGATGCACTTAACTAAGTTACTAACTTAACGACTGCAGTAATTCACTTAACAATTAAGGCAAGAAAGTTTGTAAAATGGAGTAAAGCTCACTTAATAACTGTCTTAGTTAGCAACAGAAATTTTGGGCTTAATTGTGGCTGTAAGTCAAGTGCTTCTCATTAGGAAAGCCAAAAATTATCATTGTGTGCTAAATTCTGTCCTGTTTGGTAAGACAAGTATACCTAAATATATGTGTGTGGGCATGTATGCTATCATATGTACACATAAAATAAAGAACTATAATTCTTACATGTATGTAAAAAGAGAATTCCGTTGCAACATACCAACCACATTTGCAGTGTATCACTGAATAACAAGGAGAAGATGGAAGGCCATGAGGCCTGTCCTTTTTCAGATCTTTTAGGAAGCTGATCTGGGGTTCAATTAAATCCAGTAAGATAATGAAAATGAGAGTGTGAGAACAACTTGTTGAGTTTACATTTTAATTTCCCAAATAAAATAAATGCAAACAAATATTTATCACAAAATGTATATACTATGCGAATATGGATGTATGTATTTTTTGGGTAGATGCTGAAATGAGAATACTGATGAATTTATGCTTTATTATTCTAGAAATACTAACTCGCATAAGAGAAATTATCACAAGAACAAATTTACTTTGTTTAATCATTAACATTAAAAAATAGCAACACACCCAGATTCCAAGTTGGTCCTCATCTGTGGTTTTGTATATTAATTTTGGTATGTTGGCTATAACTAGGGTTTATGTATTTATAAATAGGGTTTTTTATATATAACTTACATTTGTACACAGTAAACGTTTGTTAACCATGAAGACAATTGCTGCATTGTCCTGTCATTTCTGAAGCTTTTAAAACCTTATATTACAATAGTACACAATTCAGAGATCTGAGAAAGAAAACCTTTCAGTGTGATTTTAACATATGCTAGCACTTTAAATATATACTTCTCAACATTATTATTTTACAAATAACTCAGGGTGGTGAATATATCTGACACATTCCTCTCCTCCAATTTTCTATCATACATTATTCTGACTCTAATTTTCTTGTTTTTAGAAAATAGTGTTATTTAGCTTCCTATTCCATTCATTGGATTTATGCTTATATGAATGCTATATCTTATGAAATAGAGCAAAGCTACTTTGATTCACTGTTTACACATGTTGTCCAATATATTTCTTTACAGACCTCCAAAGAGGATCTTCTGCAAGCTGATTTTGAAGGGGCTTTAAAGTTTTTTAGAGTGCAGCTGCCTAAAAGGTACAGAGCTGAAGAAAATGCTAGAAGACTTATGGAACAAGCCTGCAATGTCAAGGTAAGATTGATTATCTTGGAAGTTTTTGACATAAAATAAAGCTAATATAAAGACTGACAATTTGAGAAATCAGTAATTGAACAAATTATATATTTGCTTTTATTAACAACCCAGTTGTTAATATCAGCAGAACATCATTTACCACCCAGTTTGCTTAGACAATGAACTGGTTTATGGAAAATCTGGTTCTTCTTTCTGGGGCTCATTTAAATAGGCACAGTACTCAACAGAGATAGATCTACAACATAATGTTTTAATTCTTGAATAGACTAATTTGACAGAGTGCTCAGCCCAGGGTGCAAGGATTCTTCAGCTTTAATGCAATGTGTATTTTTAAATGTTTTCAAATACTTTTGTATCCCACATCCCTATGCTTGTCTTTGACAGTAATAAAGATTGATTGATTTGTGCAATGTTGAGGAAAGTCTTTTTTTTTCTTCAGGATTACTTTGAACATCTTTTCTTCTTCTATATAAAGTTTTCTTAGTTATTCACAGTAAATCCTTGAGTCTGTTGCCATTTGTGCATTATTCTTTAAGAATGACAACTGACAGAAGCTTCACCTGATATGTCATGATGACAGAATTACCTATATAACCAAAACATTTATCAAATTAACAATTACATCTGTTGGTTTTCAGCACTAATAATTTCAGTAAGTCTTATAATTATTCTGGGTTTATCAAATACATACTCTGTTCCAGTTGCAAATCCTGGCAAAACTGTAGCTCAATTTAGCTTTTTTGTATGTCAGCACCAGGGGTATTGGTTCCAATCAGATGTGAACCAGATTAATTTTCCTGACCCAGGAAGATAAGCCAAAAAAATAATTCCACTCAAAATCTGCAGATTCATTGTCAACCAAAGAAGAAGAAGAAAGAAGCCTTATGTGCTTCAACTTCCCCATTAGCATCACCATATTTTTAAATTCTCCAGAAGTAGAAAAAAATATATGTAGCTCAGGTTGAAATGTGGGGTCTTTTTAACCCAACTAAATAATATCAGTGCTAGTGAGTGTGAACATTAACCTTGTTTATATATATATAGTAGTTTTTCCTGCCAGAATTGGGGTGTGGCTTGATTTTCTGTGGTGTAGTTCCTTGATTAAGATATTGTTTTCTGCTTGATTTTTTTTCGGTCTAGTGTTAATCTGTGTTTATGTAGTTCAGTGGTGGGTTGCTCCCGGCACACACGCTTTTTACATTTTTTTTTCTTTTTTCTTTGGCAGCTGAATTGGCTCAGCAAAGCTCATTGCCAGGCCTCATGCCTCCCATCCTTTGTGAGCATGCGCAGTAGAGTGCAGACTAGCAAGCTTTGCACATGTGCCTGCAGAATGTGCTCTACTATGCATGTGCGGAGCTAGCAAAGAATACTGGTCTGCATTGGACTGCACGTGCATGGAGCGCACAAAGTATGCTGGTTGGGCATGAGAAAAGAACCAATGGTAAGTGGAACCCATCCCTGGGACCACTCCGCTGCTGCAAATTCCATCTTGAACCCTTTGGACACTGTCCGGAGAGTTCGGTGCGGATCCGCCACCTCAAACGCCATCCTGCCACAACCGCTGTTCTCCGTCCTGGGGCCTCATGCCCTTCTGTCCCCGTCCCCCCCGCCACTGCCTGCCATGGCCTAAAGCTCCTGTGGTGGAAATTGCTGTGACAGCAGCGGGTGGAGGTACTTGCAGAGGAGATGTGCTCGCTGCTCTAGGTACCCTGCCTGGGCTTCTCTGGCTGGCCAGGAGCATGGGGTGGATGGGTGGGATGCCACAAGACCCAAGTGGTCAGGGAGCCCCTGCAGGGTCGGGCAACAGAGGCCAGGCAGGGCAGCTAGAGCAGCAGCTGCGTCTCTTCTGCTGGTGCCTCCACCTGCTGCCATCACAGCAATTTCCACAGATCAGGCATATCTTGTGGGCTGCTTTCCATCCCCATCCAAAACAGTAGCCCACAAGATACACCCGATCTTTCTTTCTGTGTGAATGTGTGAAATGTGCAGGGCAGGGCCACATTCTTGATTGGAAATCAGGAATAGCCAGACAAGGAGGCGCGGGATGTGGGCTCCTCTCTTCCCTTGGTGGCTCCAAGAAGTAGCCTGGCTTTTCCCATGGAGTGCTGTGGCTCCTTCTGTGGGCAGGCTCCTTCCATTTCACACACATAGAGAGAGGGAGGGAGAGGGGGAGAGAGATCGGGAGTATCTTATAGGCTGTTGTTTCAGATGTGGACGGAAAGCAGCCCACAAGATATGCCTGATCTGTGCTTTTTGTGTGGATGTGTGAAACAGGCTTTTCCCATGGAGCGCTGTGGTTCCTTCTCTGGGCAGGGTTGGAGATTTCCAATCAGGAATGTGGCCCTGCCCTGCCCCCATTTCATACACACACAGAAAGAGTGAAAGAGATCAGGCATATCTTGTGGGCTGCCATTTTGGATGGGACAGAAAGCAGCCCACAAGATACATCCAATCTATGTGTGCGTGCGGGTAGGTGTCCAGAGAAAGAGTCCAAGCATTCCAGGGAAAAACCAGTTTCTTCCTCCTGCATGGGTCCAGGATTCTTGAGAGGAGAAGGAACTGCATCAGCGGTGAAAGGGGAGCCATGGGCGGGCAGGCAGGTGGAGGCAGCAGCAGAGGAGATGCCTTCCTCTAGCTGCCCTGCCTGGCCTCCGTTGCCCGGCCCTGCAGGGGCTCCCGGCCTGCTTGGGTCTTGTGGCTTTTCCCCGGAGTGCTTGGGCTCCTTCTCTGGACAACCACCTGCAAGCACAGATTGGGCGTATCTTGTGGGCTGTTTTCCATCCCCATCCAAAACAGCAGCCCACAAGATACACCCGCTCTCTCTCTCCCTCCCTCTTTTTATGTGTGTGAAACGGAAGGAGCCTGCCCGCAGAAGGAGCCACAGCGCTCCATGGAAAAAGCCAGGCTGCTTATCGGAGCTACCAAGGGAAGAGAGCAGCCCATATCCCACACCACCTTGCCTGGCTCTTCCTGATTTCCAATCAAGAATGTGGCCCTGCCTTGCCCTTTTCACACATTCACTCAGAGAGAAAGATCGGGTGTATCTTGTGGGCTGCTGGTTTGGACGGGGATGGAAAGCAGCCCACAAGATACACCTGATCTGTGTGTGCGTATGGGTGTCTCTCTGCCCCTGATGCTGCATATGGGGAGAGCCACTCATGTCCTTGAACCCGGTCGCACGAAGCAGGACAAGAATAACTGTTGCTGGGGTAGAGTGGTGGCGCTAGAAGCAGCAGCTGCTCCTTCCTCTGCCAAACCCTTCACCTGGCAACACCAATCCTCATCCTGCCAATTCTCCCCTCAAGAATTCCGCACATGCAGAAATTTCCTCCTCCACCCCTGCTTCGTTCCTGGGGCGGAGGGGGGTATTGATTCCTCCTGCACGGGTCCGGGATTCTTGACAGGAGAAGGGACTACAGTGGCGAAAGTGGAGCCATGGGTTGCGGGGCGGTGGAGGCAGCAGCAGAGGAGAAACCCCCCTCTAGCTGCCCTGCCTAGCCTCCATTGCCCAGCCCTGCAGGGGCTCCCGGCCCTCTTGGGTCTTGTGGCATCCTACCCATCCAGCCCACGCTCCCGGCCAGCCGGAGAAGCCCAGGCACAGCATCTAGACCAGCTGGTGCCTCCACCCGCTGCTGTCAGAGCACTTTCTACCACGGTAGTTTCAGGCAGTGGCGGGGGGGACAGGACGGAAGGTCTTGAGGCCCCAGGATAGAGAACAGCAGGGTGGTGTTTGCGGTTGTGGATCCATCCTGAACTCTCCAGACAGTGTCCAAAGGCTTCAGGAGCACTCCAGCCATGCCCATTCAGTCACATGACCACCAAGCTGTGCCCACAATCATTTGACCACCAAGTCACATCAGTCATGTGACCAAGCCATGTCCACATACTCATATGACCACCAAGGCACTCCTACACAGTCATGTGACCAACAAGCCACACCTACAAAATAGGCCATGCCCACAGAACCGGTAGTAAAAAAAAATTAGAACCCGCCAATGATGTCTTTGTTGGCTATTGGAGGAAATGTGTTCTAGTCTTGTTTCCTTCTTAGCTTTTAATCATCTCTTTTGGGTGATATGGATATTTAGTTTGTTTATTTGTTTGAATATCAGGATTCCAGGAATTTCCTAGTGTCTTTGGATTTAGTTTGGTCTAGGATGCTCATAGTTTGCCAGTTGAAACCAGATGACTCTGTTCACAATTTGTGAGATTAAGGCAGTTTCATTATGTCTTCTAACTGCTAGATGGCGTTTAAAGGATGTGCTCTGCTAATCTTCTGCCTACTCTACATATTAGTTGTTACATTCCTTACACTGTATATAGTAGATGATTCATACACTTGAACTAGAAACAGATAGAAGCAGAGTTATCTGTGATGAATACGTTTTTGTAAGAAAGATAA
>JANHFP010002466.1:252748-264034 GCA_032468135.1 Calamaria suluensis | reverse complement strand
CAATAGACTATTTAAAATAAAATTAAACTAATTTGATTGTGGCTTACTAAAAATTTTAAAATTTTAAAATTTTTAACATTTAAAATTTTAATAAAACTCCCACTGTTAAAAAATTACCCCAGGCCGGCAAGTCGAAAGAGGTATGTCTTCATGGCTACTTGTTTGAAATTTTGCCTTGTCTTTATGTACCTGGTTGAAGTTTTGCCCCTTGTAGCTTGGGTAATGGTGATGATGGCTGCAAGAAGGAAAGAACAAACTTAGGGACTTCTGATGCCAGTTGTTCTTTAATGTATATGCAAATTGGGTCTGCTCTGTGTTATATAGGGAGAATCCCTCTGCTCCCACCCCTATCTCAGTAAACAGGTTCTGGGCTTAAGTCATGGCAGTTCAATTGCCTTTTACATTGAGGCCCATGTGTGCATACAGGTAAGCAGGGAATATATATGGTGACAATTTAGTTTTAAAGAAAACAATACAGTTGTTGGCAAAGGTTTCCGCCATTTTCATTGCAATCCAATGTTCATCTCTTCAGAGTGGTCCTTTCGTAACATTATAATATAAATTATAATTGTGATATTCACATCCTTGTGACACAACTAATTTTCTTTGATATCTGTAAGAACCTTTGCTGAGGCTAGCCAATAAGCCTCCTTATTAACATACAGCTTTTTTGCAACAGGTCCCTTAAATCATAGATTTATTTTTTTTTGCAAAACAATTTTAATGGTATTTCCTGGGATAGGGAAAAAGGTATAGAGTTTGGGGAAGGTTTTAATTCCATTCTGTTGTACAACATCTTGTTTTTTGAGATTAAAAGGCATAATACAAAGTAAATATATAACTTTAAAACTTGTTTTACATTACATTTTTATAGTTTAATTGACTGACAGCAGGAAATTTGCTGTTCCAGCGTTTTCAAGATATTTACTAAAATGTTTTCTTTAGTTTCCAGTTATCTAGTTACTACTTTCATATTTTATTGATCACACTTCTAAAACTTCTCATTTATCTTGTGATTTTAACCTCCTGGCCGACAACCCCCCAACCTCTCCAGGACCAGGCTGCTGGGCCTCCTCTCTTCCCCTCTCTTTTGGTTTTGCCTCCTCCCCTCTCCCTCCAGACCCTAGCTCTTCACTCTCTAGGAGATTTTTGTGTTCATTGTAGAAAGCTTCCGCTTCATCTCAATTGTTAAATGTATATCTTTTTTCCTAGATTTCTTGGTTCTACCTTAATTCATACCTAGTGATTCAATGAATTCATTATATAATAGGCCTTTGTCCCAGGAAGAAAGTCAGGCCCATTTTTAGGCTACTTAAAATATGAATTTTATTCTGATGGATTGGCAACAAGCAAAACTGGGATCAATTTGTGGCCCTGACAAAGTCTAATAACAAATTCATGCTTGTGGCTGAGAATGTCATGCGGCAAAACTGAAGGAAGGAGGTTTATTTTAAAAAATGAATGACTGGTTGTAATTAGCAGGTTTGGAGAAAAACACTGCCAAATAAGATCATGGATCATCCTTCCCACACTTTATTGCAATCATTTAGGCAGTTTAAATTCAAAGTTTTGGCATAATGTTTTTTCAGAATAAACTAGGAATTAGAGGCACACTGAGAGAAAGTTTGGAAAATAAAATAGATTTTTAGCAATGTCCTTGATGACAAGTAGCCAGCCAAACCACAGGATAGCTGTGAAGAGAAGCTATTTCAGAAGAAATGTAGTGAGATGAGAAAGGAAGAGAAAAGAGTATATTTGGTCATCCTAATAATTATTTTTTAAAGCTTCTCTCAAGCAGTGCTTTTGGCTGGAAAATTTATTGGGCAATCTAAACATTGTTTTGGATTAAATCATTTTAACGTAAGATAGAAAAAAATAGTAGCATTTTAGCATCTGCATTGGTTGTTTTTAAACAATTGCACATTGATTTCATTGTGGACTCTGTCAGTTCATACTGTTCAACAGCTTTATTTTTTTAAAAAAAAAAGTTTTAGTAATGTAATTATGGAACCTTACTATAGAATCAAGAAAGAAAATTTGAAAAAATGTACATGTGTTAGGAAAGTAATCTAAGAAAGACTGTTCTAATAATTAAGACACCAGGCTAAAAACTAGGAGTGTTCTAGTTTCACCTACATGCAAAGCCAGACCACTTTCTCTCAGCCGTAGGGAAGTGATTTCTTGCCAAGACAACTATAAGAATACAATTACCAGGAGTCCACACTACACTTCAACTGCATGCAGGTGTACAGATACAGGTTTAGAAAAGATATATTGAAGATATCTTGATGTGCCCATTGTAGCCACAATTTCACTTGGATATGAATGGATAATAACAGATAAAAATGTTACCTAAGAGTTAGCATCATTTTAGGCATCCAACTTACTGCCTTCCAGGTATGTTGTCACTTACACATGTGTAGATTTCAAGCTCTATACCATAATTTTTTTTATTAACTAATAAACCAATCTGGAGCTAATTAAGCAGATATTTCTACAAGATCTGGATTGCAAACATTAGGATAGACATTAGATGACAGCAGGAAAATACATTGTTTGAAGCATAAAAATGTTATGCAAATTTGGCCCATATTTTGAGGAATGAACTTTGTAGAACTGCTCAAACTTAGAAAAACCCAGTGCAATGTTTTTGCTTCAGCAGAACCATTCTAGCTACACTTCTTCTGATAAACAAAGTTGGAGGAGAAACTAATAGCTTCTTTTGATATATGCCAACATCTCACATTTGTATTAGCAGTGCAACCTGAACACAGCAGAAAAATAAAATATATGCATGAAATTGTAAGCCTCTTTCAGGGTATGTTCTTTGAGCCCAAAGGAAATTTCCATTTTAGAAATGATTAGATAGCGCTTTTCTCATTCTTCTGTCCAGGAAATGAAATTATGGTGGTTATAAAACGTTCAAATTTTGCAGGTAGATATAAAATGAATAATCAATTTTGCACTGACCCCAGACTACACCATGGAATTTGCTTTGTTTGAACTGAGATGTGGATGCAGCTTTGCTGAACTTTAACAATTCAGGTACTAAAGTCGTGTATTATCAACAAAAATTAAATGCCACAAACAAACCTGAGGGTTTTTATATCAACTCAAATGATTTTTTTATTGTAACAATGCAAATAAATGAAATATTCAATGGTCTTCATAAACAAACATATATTTATCTACAGATCTTCTTAACTGCTTTAGAATAGAATAGAATAGAATAGAATAGAATAGAATAGAATAGAATAGCAGAGTTGAATGGGATTTTGGAGGTCTTCTAATCTAACCCCCTGACAAGGCAGGAAACCCTACACTACTTCAGACAAATGGTTATCCAACATCTTGTTAAAAATTTCCAGTGTTGGAGCATTCACAACCTCTGGAGGCAAGTTGTTCCACTGATTAATTGTTCAAACTGTCAGGAAATTTCTCCATAGTTCTAAGTTGCTTCTCTCCTTGATTAGTTTATACCCATTGCTTCTGGTCCTGCCCTCAGGTGCTTTGGAGAATTTCATGGCAGCCCCTGACACATCTGTCCTTCTTCCTGAGTACTGTTTTCTAACTTGGTTGCTTGATTCCTCCAGCAGGTTTACTTCTTGCTCCTTGATGTGTATATTGTACCTCCAATCCATGCAGAAACTCATAGCATAAACACAAAACTACATTGCCTGATAAGGCTTCACCTCATAAATCTTGCCCAGAAGTCAGAAAGCCTTGCTCAGAGGGGTCCTAATTAATTTAGGAAACTTCTGATGGTTTATGTGTCACTTTTCATACTTTTGGCAAACAAAAAACTTGAACCTTGAGCCAAACTATAATTCAAGCTCAGTGGCATATGTATGATTAAATGCTCCCTTGAAAGCATTTAAAAATACTTCTTCCCATACAGTACCTACTTTCTACACATAGCAATCTGTTTTTCCAAACCACAGAGAAGCATAGGTTACATGGTGTAAAGGAATGGGTATGTATCAATGTATGAATTTATGCAACAAGCAAGGGGTTGCCAAAGTGCATACTGTAGGGATAACCAGCAAGTGCCAATGAGTCTCTTTTATGTGTAGATCAGCTCTTGATCAATTCCCCAGTCAAAATTGCCAGGACTATATTTCCTGCACTTTGTATACTATGTAGAAAATAGCTTTTATACTGTTTACCCCATATTCCCAGTTGAGCCTTTCTGTTCTTGTACTTGCAGAAGCACAATGGCCATGTGGATTATTTTCCTGGGGATTCTGATGCACTGCTCCTTCCTGGAGGTCCTGACACAACGGCCTGCTCAGCCCAAAAACTGCTCTGACCAGAGCCAGAAGATCAGCTTTAGTCATTCATACAAGATTAACATGCCTGAGTCCGTTCAGTTCAAAGTGGAACCAGACACGGGGTTTCTCCAAGACAACAATTATATGTTGTTCACTAATGGCAAAGTAGATGAGGGCGAGGAGCAAAGCATTATATTCAAGCATAACATTCGGCTGCAAACTCCTAAAAGAGACTGTGAAGTCCTTGAACAGGTTAAAGCTTTGCTGGAAAGACTGGAAACTTTAGAACTAGAAGTGGTACATCTGAAAAGGATCTGTAACCCTCAAAAGTGTTGTGGAAGACGACAAGGTGAGGAAGCTAGTTGCATAGCCTGTATATTGACTGTATATTGTGCCCTATCATGTGCCTGACACTTGACTTATATCACCCACCAAACACTGCTTGCTTGACATCCATAGACGGGGACTCAGATTTAGCATAGTGGATTCAAGACTATTGAAGTTCTGTAAACAATTTCATGGGGTTTTCTTATGTAGATTCACGCTGTACCCAATAAAAATGCAGTCATCATCTTATTATCCTTAAAAGCAAAGCAGCAGTATTGCACCTGTTGGCTTAGGGGTAAAAAACAAGATTTAGCTCAAGATGCTTTTTGCTTAAAACTGTAGTTCATGCAAGTAAATAAGGTGTCAGTGTTCATTATTCTTTTCAAGTGAGTTGGAATCTTGGTGCATGAAGTGTTGTATCAGCCAGGTTACTTTATTACAAACCGCTAACAAAAGACCCATGTGGCTGAGGTGTGCCAGCTTTTATACAGAAGCTTAGTTGCGCCTGCAGCCACTGGCAGCTCTTTAAACTTCCTGCTCTGAGAGCTGTGTTCCGGGTTGGTTGGAGCCAGGTTTAAACTGATTGGCTCATGGTCCTGTCAGTCACTATCTAACAGTGCCCATGAGTCTTTGTCTTCCATTTTTTTCTCCTATGTTCTGGACCTCTTGCTGAACAGGGGTGTCATCCTGCAGTGGCCATGGCACTTTCATCCAAGAGATCTGCAGCTGCAACTGCGAGGAAGGCTGGGAAGGACAGGAGTGTTCCCAACCCATGTGCCCAGGAAATTGCAGTGGTAATGGGCGGTGCATTGATGGCCAGTGTGTTTGCAATGCCCGTTATGCTGGTGACGACTGCAGTCAACTCCTGTGTCCTGAGAACTGCAGTGAAAACGGGGTCTGTGTCCATGGGGTATGCCAGTGTTATCAGGAGTTCACTGGAGATGATTGCAGTGAGAAGAGATGCCCAAATGACTGCAGTGGCAATGGATACTGTGACAGTGGCGAGTGTTACTGTAAGGATGGTTTCACAGAGCTAGACTGCTCTAAAGGTAAGAGCATTTCCCTGGCTGTCCCCACAATGTTGAGGGACCTCCAAATGAAGATTTCATTGAACAGCCATTCTGCCATTGCTTTTTCAACAAACCTTGTCTGGAGGCGGAGGGGAGAATTGCATTTGACCCACGCCTTCATCCACATCGCCTTTTTGCCTCATATTAAGTCAATATGAGAGCACCTAGAGAGTTCAAAATACTGAATACCTTTTGGGATATTTCACTGATTTTGAATTCATTGTATTATTTCAAAAACTGAATTGTATTTTGGTCAGAGCCCTCTCCATGCATGGGCCTCAAGCAACCGCTCCTGTTGTCTCCATTCAACCTTAATTTGTCTTTCAGTCAAATACTTTTTTGGGAAGATTAAAAAAAAAGTTTTCCAGAAATCTTTCCATCTTTTAAAAATATTAGAACTAAACAAAACCCATTATGGTATGTTGCTTGTATGAGTAGCATATAATAAATCAGAGCATACCTATTGAGAGCTGTCTGATTTATTCTGATTTACTCATGAACATTGTTAGGCTTCAGGTTTTCCTAGTTTGTGGCTCATTGTTTTGTTCTAACTCAGACAGTACATGTGGTGCTGTAACTGGAAAGGCCCATTTTGTATGCTGTTGAAATTTGTTTTCAAGAGACCTGAAGCAGCTCTTATATATTGTACAGAATATTTATTACTGCTACTATTATTTACTAGGAGTATAATCTGCCAGAAAGTGCTCTCCAATTTCTGTTGCACTGAATTGGGAGCTCTGCTTAATTTGCCATAGGATTTATCCCTCATTTCAAGGAGTACAGCTGAGTACTTCAGGAGTGCCAGTTTCTCTTCCAGTGAGATTGATACATTTCTAATCTACTTACTTTTCAAAATTTCATAATGATAAATGAAGTATGGACTCATACTACATATCAATATTTATTGAACTATCAAGGATTTTAACTGCCATTCTGATGAAAGAATGTTTGTTTTCTATACTTGGATAGTCATAGAAAGATGAAATGCAAAAAAAAGATAGAATCCTTAAAGAAAGATAACAGAAATTTACAACATTTCCTTTTGTTTTCTACAGTTACTGTAAGTTACCTTTGGGCTCCTTGCAGTTGATCAAACATTTTGCTTGGAAAAAAAGGAAGACAATTTAAGATAATACAACTTAAAATGAGTAGATTTCATTAGATCCCAGATCTGCACTTCATCATCTGATGAAAATATTCAAGTTCTGAAGGAACTGGATGCTCTGCTGCTTAATGCATGAACAACAATGTCAGCAAACATTTATTGTCAACACCTGTGCCACTAATTATAAAAAAAATGAGATGCTGTGGCCTACCCATTGCTAAGCAAATTATACAGATAAAATGAAACATGATAACGCCTCCCTTGACATGCTGAATTATTTTAAAATCTTCCCATTATTTCCCAATAGTGGTTGCCCCATGGAATATCCGTCTCCTTAAAACCACCGAAAATTCCCTAGCCATTGGCTGGGATAAGATAACAGATGTGGACTACTACCTCCTCAGCTACTTTCCTGTTGGGGAAGAGGCCTTGATGAAACAAATACGGGTGCCCAAAGATCAGACAAATTATGAGATTCGGGGTCTGATTCCTGGCACAGAATATGTAATCAAACTTCGTAATGTGAAGAAGGAAGTCTACAGTGAACCAGAACTGCTGCAAGGCAGCACAGGTAGGACACTGCAATTCTTTTTCCATTATCTTTGAACCTCACATCAACAGAAGGTTATGACTTTGAAAAACTAATAATGCAAATATTATTTCTTAAGAAAATGGTACCAGATATGAATTATGGTTCTTTGAATGTCTGAATGGTAGCTATTTCTAATATTTTGTCCCAAGTTGGATTTTAGTGTCCTACAAAAAAAAAAGTAGCTGATAAGGATCAGCTTAACTGTAACTCTCTTTGCAATGTTTTATCAGCTTACTTAATTTATCTTCTTCATTTGTTTCTTTCCTTGGTTGGCTCCATAGCCAAAGTAAAGCCAGAGGGTACGGCCCCTCTAACCGGAGTCACTTTTCATCCCACTATGATTTTATCTCCTTTTTGGGGCAGGGTGAGGGGAATCAGGTGCATATCTATGCCATGTCAGTAGCAGGTTCCCTCTGAAAAATAACCGTTTAAAGACAAGAATCATCAATAATTGAATACTGTAGCAGATGGTGCTAACATTCCATCTGAATCCAGTTTCCTCAAGATTTCTCCAGAGTTTTGGATAGCTTTTTTCATGACCACAGCCAAGAATTACACGAGGAGTAAATGTCCATGGCCTAAATTAGTTTCCCTTAAGGTTTGAAAGCTGTTTTTGAACTGCACGTTTTCCAGGGTTTAAACCCCTTTGGGGTTTAGAGAAAGGCAAAAACTCATAATTAAAGATCAGAAATGAAGGCTTTCCTTCCATTCTGTAACATTTAGACAAAGTCCCCACTGATGATCATGGATTGTTTTGATGCCTTTTGTATGTATCAAAGCATATTTTTGGGGATGAGGGGAGAATCTCAGGAAAAGGGAGGGATGAAACTTCCCCTGCCCAAAACTCATGTTTTTAGTCAAATCAGTGTTTTAAAAAGTGAATTTGTCACTTTTACTGTATACAAGCTTTTTTTATTCTCTCATAAAATATAATCCTACTGGTTGCTTTTGAGGAAGAAATAATCAATTCTCACTCCAGGATCCTCCAGTGCTACAACCAGGCATTAAAATAATTAATATTATTAATATTGGTTTATTAAAACATTAATATTAGTGAATACTGCACTAATTTAAAACCTACTTGTCATAGTGAGGATTTGGGGTAATATGCACAGTATGTCCATTTGTGTGAATGTAATGTGTATATGGTTCTGAACAAGGTTTGGGGAAGCTATATGCTCACAGAACTGGCGGTTCTGTCTAATTTACCTATAGATAGGTGTGTCTGAAATGGGTGATGGTTAAAAAAAATATAGTGTCCATGTCCACATCATCAAAGCCCCGCTCCTTTTCTCTAATCATTATATGCATATATGATTAATGAATATTAATCCAATAAGATGCATTCAGTGAGATATATTTGTTTGCATGTGTAAAATAATATATTAATACTACTTCAGGCTTGACATTCCCTCCTGTGGATGCTCCTGCATGACAGACTATCTTTGATGGTAGGCAGGCTGAGCTAAATTTACAGAATAATAGAATCGGAAGGGACCTTGCAGATCTTCCAGTTCAACTATTTTTCACTAGTTGGTTGTATCCCTCTGACTTAAGCCAGGGGAGCAAATAAGTGGGGAGCAATGAACATAAAAAAGGCTCAAGACTTTGATCAAATAGTTGTGGCCACCATTTTAACTCCCTTCAGACGTCTCTAAGAATTAAATATTAAAACTTTCTAATATTATGGGAAAGAGGCATTATATAACCCAACCATTTAATTACTGTTATACAGTACCAAATTTACTTTTAGGAAAACTTTCATATTATACTATATTTTCTTTTAAATTTATATAAATGTGTGTTTTTATTTTATTTTATTCTGTATTACTGCTTTTTGTTTCTATATTTTATTTTAAGCTTTAGCCTGTAATGAAACATTTTTGTTTGTCTACAAACTGATGGTACCTTAAGATGGTCTTTGGTCCTCGATTATCTATCATGTTGAGATCTTTCTATGAAGGTAGACTAACTCAAATCCTGACATGACCCTAAGTTATCCTAAAATAAGTTTACCCTAAAACTGCATGTGTTTTTTACACTGAAGAAAGATTGATTTGTACAATAGTATCAATATCTAAAAAGATGCAAGAGGGAAAATGGAAATAAACATAATTATATTCATAGAGATATATTCAGGAGAGTAAATATGGTTTTGGGGAAAGTTTGTTTGGTTGCTACAGCAATGCAAAGTGCTTATGGACTTTCAGAAAATGACCGCCATGCTGTAAGTTAATATCAAAATTTATTTGTATTAGTTGTACTCTAATACAAAATTTGGATTTTTGCTTTGTGATTTTGGGAAAGCTGCAAGTATAAATACACCCCTTTGTTTAGCATTGCAAAGTGATTACACAATTCTCCATATTAAAAATGTCCTTATAATCAACACTGCACATAGAAGCTTGGTTGTTGTAGTCTTGGAGTCTTCTTTGTCAATATTCATTTTAGCCGTTTCTGCGATTGGGCATATCTGGGTGACGGAGGAGACTGAGAACTCATTGGAAGTGGAATGGGAAAATCCGGCAGCAGAAGTGGATTACTACAAACTGAGGTTCAGTTCTTTGTCTGGAGAGGAGAAGGAAGTAGTGGTTCCCAAAAGTAATGATGTGAAGAGTAGATACATCATCACAGGTAAGCAGCAATCAATGTGTGCTTATCCAGAATAAGGGCAATTAATCTGTTCATTTGGTACCAAAATGTTTGGTGAGCAATCATAGGAATGAAAAAAAGGTTTCTGTTTTCAAAGTTTTTGAATTTGCAATTCAAAGATTGCAAATTTTCTGCAATCTAGTTTGGAGCGGTTCACTTTAAGTTTGTGTCTATTGTGTGCTCTTGTATTGTTGTGGTTGAAGGTGAAGTAGTCCTTGACAGGTAGTACATTGTAGCAAATAATTTTATGAGCTACGCTTAGGTCGTACTGAAGGCAGCATAGTTCTACATTCTCTAAACCCAGAATTTCAAGTCTAGTGGCATCAGGTATTGTGTTGTGAGCAGAGGAGTGGAGGACTCTTCTTGTGAAATATCTCTGTACACATTTGGTTGTATTAATGTCGGATATGCCTTGTGGATTCCAAGCAGATGAGCTGTATTCGAGGATCGGCCTAGCAAACATTTTGTAATCCTCATTTAGGGAGAAGCGTGGGAGAATGGACGACTGCCTCGAAACCCTGAAGGACGAAGAGGAAGCTCTATGGGAGAATGTTGAGTGCAATCGTCATATGCTGACCCGTTACATCAATCCGGCCAAGTTGACCCCATACCTCCGCCAGTGCAAAGTCTTGGATGAGCAAGATGAAGATGAGGTCCTCAATTCGCCGATGCTCCTCTCCAAAATCAACCGAGCTGGTAAGACCAAGCTCGGGGGTGGGGGGCACCGAGTAACCACTATGTCAGTGATGGTTAACCTTTCTGGTGCTGAGAGCGCAAAGCAAGCACATGCACGAGCGAATGGGTGAGCAAATGTGTTCAGATTTAGCAGAGCAGGCCTCTGTTAGGAGGAACGAGCACAGAAGAAGGAGTGTAGTGAAAGAGGATTGAGTGTTTAAGATACTAGAGATAAACGACACGACACAGTTGGTAAAATAACTATACATATATATTAGCACAAACTATTTACAATCCAAGATATCTCAAACTCTATACATCAATGCAATTCATCGTGCATAATCATAAACCATAATCAAGCATAGAACAAGCTCATATAACAAGCAATCATAACAAGCTATAATACACAAACTAGAAAAAAGTAAGGTTCTACATTTAGGCAAGGAAAACAAACTGCACAGGTACAGCATATGTGGCACCTTGCTCAATAGTAGTAACTGTGAGAGGGATCTTGGAATCCTAGTGGACAACCATCTAGATATGAGCCAGCAATGTGCAGCAGCTGCCAAAAAAGCCAACACAGTCCTAGGCTGC
>JANHFP010002466.1:142859-153417 GCA_032468135.1 Calamaria suluensis | reverse complement strand
TTAAATGGATATTGGCTGTGCACCGCCCAGAGTCTGTGAGGAGTTGGGCGGTATAAAAATTGAATTAATAAATAAATCCAGTAGTGATGGTGATGGGTGGTTTGGAGAACTGGTAGCAAAAATCCCTGGCCACACCCCCTCTGCTTCATCATCAGAGGGTTTTTTTGTCTTTTAAAAGCATTTTTTACTACCTAAGTATTTGCTGGAATAGATAATAAAATGCTTTTAAAAGGTAAAATAAGCCTCAGAGGATCGTGTAGTTTAGCTGTGATAATCTGAGCCTTTTCTTTACCTTTTAAAAACAGTTTTTACTACCTATTCCAGTGAATAATTAGGTAGTAAAAATGCTTTTAAAAGGGGAAAACAACTAGTCACATAACTGACCCACCACCAAGCCATGTCCGCAGACCTAGTAGCAACAAATTTTACATTTCACCACTGGACACACATACACACACACACACACACGAAACTGTACGTGTGGAAAAGAAAGGGAAAAAAGAGATGGAAGGAGAAATAGAAGATTGAGAAAATGAATAATATTTTGTGTGACTGATAAATCTTTTGCTGCTATTTTGTCTGTGTTTGAGAATGCATTACTGTCCATGAGATTGATGGATGAATTGTTGTGCTTGTAGGTATGTTTATGCTGTTGTAAATGCAATATATATGTGGCTGAATTTTCAGTATTTCCTGCAGCATGCTTAGACGCTCAATGTTTTCCTGCCTCCACTAACATTTAAAAATGGGTAATCTTTTTAAAACATACAAAGGTAATTGTTAATATATTCCAATCCCCCATAAACTGAGATTTACATGAATAATTTTATTAGTGTTGTTATCCAAACTTAATACTTAAATTGCGAAGGCTGTTACAGAAGTAGATACTAAAACAATTTCTATAAATTATCTTGAATCCATGAAACAGAGTGGAGGCAGGAGAATGTTGTTACCATATAACTTTTATTAGTAGTTTTAAATATGATTTCATTAAAATGATATAGCAAACTATTAAAGAAATAAAAGTAGCACCTGCTCTATAAATTCTAGCACACTAGTGACTGATGAGCTGCAGGTTCAGACCTTTTATAACATATTGGTGTGGGAAAATCCCTTGTGTGTCTAATCACCCTTGGCCACTTAAAGTATTCAATTCAAAATATATTATTCAGTTATGAGTGACAATGTAATGGTATAAAATAATTATACATAATGATATGCATAGCTCTTTCTTTGTCAATATATTATGAATTAGAAAGCAGAGTAATTCTGACTTTCACTATAGTATACATGCAATAATGTAATGATCAAAAAAGCTGCTGCCTTTTTCATAGAGCAGGGGGTTTATAACTACAGTCAGCGGCAAACTACAGTTAGAACATCAATCCTGTGATCTCTTCATAGTGTGATATCAGCAAAAGGTGGCCTGCTTTATGCATGTTAGCTTCTTCCACTACTTGCTGTTTTTTATTTCTTCTGCCTTTGGTTGATTTGCAAAACACTGACTTTGACTCACTCTCTCCTAACTTTGTCAGCCAAGTATTTCAATTCAAATGCTACTGTTTATCTCTTTAAGGCTCTAAGTGGTCCAGGGAAGGGAAAGAGAAAGAGACAAAGAAAAAAGAGAGAGTTGGATACAGGATCCAAGCAGAGGAAAAGTCAAATAAGCCAGATGAAATCCATTCTAGGGACATGCTCTACTGCAGGGGTGTCAAACTTGCATCATCACGGCATCATCACATGACATATTGGGACTTAAATCAGGCAGGTGTGGGGCCAGCATGTGACACATTTGGGTCCTGGGCTGTAAGTTTGACACCTCTGCTCTACTGTATTAATCCTGTCCAAAGACAGAACCAAGGCTAGCTCTATTGAGGATAATACTAGAAAGAAGGATCTATTAACAGACAACCAAGTTAAAATTCTGCTTTAATGTGAATAAATTGATAATGCAAACATTAGTGGAAAAGAAATACATTTGGGTAAATGTAACAATAAAGGGAAGTTCCAAGATGATAATCAAGAAAATCCCAATTACTAAGAACTCCAAGACTAAATGGTGTTGCTTCCAATTTACATTATTAAGAGTTACTACTCTATGAAACTTTCTGTTGCAACTTTATTCCTTATCTTGACTTTACAAGGCATCTTCAATTTGATGGTTTAGTGTCCCTCAGTCTCTTTTCCCAAGCAACTTGGCTATACGGGACTATGAAGAATTAAGCCTTATAGCTCTTGTATGCAGGTTCAGCAGATTTCTCTTTTCCAATTTCTCTTTCAAGCAGATGTTTTCCCCTCAATCAGAAATGTAACTCTAAATTCTACTGTTGGAATCATTAAAGGTGGGGTCCAATTTCCCAGACGTTTTGGATGTTACTTTGGCAAAGACATCCTTATGGTCAGGAACAGATTGTAACTAAGTAAGACATAACTCTAATGGTTTCCAACATCACATTATAATTGGTTTAGTCTCCTTAATGATAGGCTGTCCCTGAGCAATATCCCATCATGCATGCAGGCAGAGAAAAGCATTAAGACATCAACCACCCGAAATGAAGTCGGGAAAATCTCTCACTTCTACCAGTTCAGTAACATTTTCTCTGATAGGGATCATGGCCTTTCTATCACTTTCTAATCTGTACTCTAAGCCTTCTAAATGCCCCTTTGAACCTGTGTTCAAGCTTAAATGTTACTGCTGAACCTTGAAAGCTTTAACTATTTCAGTGTCAACTGAATGTACAAGGTTGCTCCTTTCCTGCTAATGTATGCCCACTTTCAATAAATTGCATATTACAATTAAAGTTTCTCCCAGGTCTTTGTTCACTTTTTATGTTTTGTAATCACTCTAGTGCTGCACACATACATGTTCCCTCCAACCTATGTACCAAAGATACCATAACATGAAATTTCTCTACTACTTCTGATAAAAGGATATATCCTAAGGCAAGACAGCTACCTTGGGGATGAAACTGATCTCCCAGCCATCAAAGGAGAAGGAGAAGGGTTCCCATTCCATCTCAACAGTGGTCTCTGTGACAGTTTTGAACTGCAGTCCTCGTGGAGTAGAGAGTTCTGAAATACAGAGATGCAGATAGAGACGGGGAATACAATCTTTCTTTGGTTCAGGTTTAATTATCCTCCTCACAACATACTCAAATGCCTATTTTTCCACTGTCCAAAAGTACATAACTGGGAGACACCCTGTTTCAATAAAACAATTAGAACGCTTATACGGTATACTCATAACCCCAGGGAAGGACTGGGTGAAATAAGACAAAGAAAAGTATCTCTCTACTTCTTGAAAGAAATGTCTACTAATTGAAAGAATCAAAGTTATTGAAAATGGAATAGTTTTGTGAACAGTAGGGAGATTTTCCCCAGGGGAAACACTTCAGTAGGAAACAAGGATATTTGCAGAAGATTAATTATATCCACAATGATATTTTGGACAAGCTCTATGGGTCAGTGATGCACTAATGCAAAAGTTAGTTGCATAATCAAGATAATGAAGACAAAAGAGGCTAACAGATCGCCATATGTTTCTTTCCAAGCTATGCTTATTTCTTCAGCAGTAGCAGGTTTTCATGAATGCACAAGGAGCCTGGCTTTGCTAATGACAAATCCATTTGGCAGAGTGCCACAGCCTTTCCTGACTGCAATCTCAGAATATTCATAATTGTCAGCTCAAAGCTGCAATTGCCTGTAGTTCATACTTCTAAATTTTCATTTGTATCTTTATGATATCATAGACAGAAAGTGTTAATCTATCTGTAGGAATGGAAGCTATTTGGCTCTAATTTTAAGTGAATTGAATAGATGTCAATTGAGACATTTTTCTCTTGCCTACCGTCATTTTAATACAAAAAATTCAGTGAGAAAAACATATTGGAAAGGCTTTATGAATGCCTCAGGCAACACCAATAAAACTTTCTATGGGTATGTGTGTGCACTACTTCCCTTGTAATTCGCGTACTCAGAGATGGACTTCATTATGATATTTAAGATTGATTGATTTACAATTATCTTAAATCATGTCTCTTTCCTTACAATGGCATAATTTTAAAACATATGTTAGCTAAGGGTTGCCAACTTTTTAATCACTCCGCAAACCATAACCTTAGCAGATGCTTGATGTGTTGACAGCAAAGGTGACTGAGCTTATCTCTGTGATATGAAAACTTCAGTTCCTCTAATTTAAGATGCTACCATACTCACACAAGCATGCCAGGTTACTCTCCCCCTTAACCTTAATTCCTAAGTACTGCTGTAACCCAAAATTTGTGAGCAGATATGATCTGAGATGAAACAGATCTAATTATGCAAGGATGCTAATGTTGTTTCCAATAGATTTCCAAAATCTGATAGACTTTTTAAATTACTAACTCAGTATTCCTGGGGGAATGAAAAGATTGTAATGGGATTTGGATTTCAATGATTTTGAAAACCACATGACTATCAGTATTGGCTCTCAGAGTTGAAACTTTTCAGTTAATCCTGATAAATAGAACCTTGAAAGTGTGCCATACCTTGATTTGTGTTTTATAATGTGATGCCTCTCTGCTAAGATTCAGATTGGTTTGATAATATTATTTGCCTTTCTCAGGTCCCCTTTTTGGATATCAGTCCTCCATCAACTAATTTTTCTTCCAAACAGAGCAATTCATTGCTTGCACAGAATTCTGCTGTTTTGTCTTCATGAAGCTCAGGGGTCCAAAGGAAGCCAACCACCTATTCATACACCTATAATGAAGTTTGCTACATAGTAAATTCCTAGACATATTAACTCCATACCCTTCCCAAGGTAGCTTAGCCATATAAAAGTTGTGGCATATTCCTTTGATTCACACTGCCTGCTGTGGGATACCCTTGAAGTCATACCTGTTGCTGCAGGTAGAAAAAATCCAAGTTTATTATAAATTGGGGTAAGGACTCAATGGATACCTTAAATAGTGTAACATCACAGAATTTGCAGTTTTTCAGTCTGTGACCGAGTGTGACTGACTTAGACTGTGACCTGGCATTCTGAAGCTTATATCTGTTTTACATTCCTCCCCACCATCCCAAAGCAACTTTCTTATAGTCAAAGCAAGTATTGCAGTTCTGTGATGTGAATTTATATTAGTTTGGCCTTAACTGGTTGGTTGGAATGAGAGCATAATATGTCCTGAAAACACTACACAGCAAAGTCAGACTATAATTAGGGAGAGTGGCAGCTGTTTCAGCTAACAAATGTGATTGTTAGGGAGCAACATCACCAGAAGGCGTGGAGGACAAAGCTATGTGCAGCAAGCAGCCTGGTTTGGTTTGGCCACCCTAAATTAGCTTTCTGTTGTCAGCTGCAGAAAAGAGTAAAGCCTTGTTGCTCTTGTCAGCTTGGTTGGGTTCTGTAAGCTATCTTTTTTTTTTGTCAGGCAGCAAAATATCTCAATAAGTCCACTTCAATAGCTAGAGCATGACTGTTCCAAGCTTGTATTGTCCAGGTTCCACTTGGATTTAAATAAATCATTTTCTGAGGATACATTAAATACTCAGCATGAACAAGGATGCATGAATATTTTCTGGAACCAAAGAATTTGTGAAACCAATTTTTCCAGGATGTTAAGTGGACTCAGTCCCATCATACAACATCTCTCTGACAGATTGTATGGGGCTTATTCGACATATCTACCAAGCAATGCATATCAAGGAACAGGGGCAAGCAGTTGTAACAATGGAAGAAAAATAAATTTGCATTTAGAAATATGATATAGAAATTTGGAAATCCCAGGGACCCAATAATCACTGAGTTGGTTGACTTTACTGGTGATTTTACCAAGCTCTTTTAATATCTTTGGCATTCTTACAGATGTGTTTCCTAAATGAATTTTTTCCATATTGATTTAGTTAAGATATGTTGAAACTGACTTCAAATCACTAAATTATATTATAATCTTCAGCTATAATTAATAAACAGAACTGCCTAGAATGCATTTTTCTCTGAAAGCAAAGCAGAACAACTGCTCCTTTGCTACAGGGGAAGCAGGCTTCCTCAACACTAATTCTTTTTTTTTTAAACAAAAGTTTATTGAATATTAAAAATTGAAAGAAAAAAACATACAATACAAACAGAAAGATATAACAAATACAAAAACAAAACAAAACAGATAAAAGCAAATAACAAGATATTTAATAACCACATTCCATATATATATATAATATAATATTTTATATGATTAATTAATTAATTAATCATTATAATGATTAATTAGCAGAACCTCCTTAATGTTCTATATATTCTTCTTTATTTTTATTTTATTTTTTTCCTCCAACCAGGTGTACCATCTATCCCAAGTTTGGTAGTATTCATTCTCTTCCTTTCACTTCAACTCCATTGATAGTTTATCCATTTCTGCACATTTGTATATTTTATAGATTATGATTTTGTCTGGTGGAGTATCTGGTTGCTTCCAATTCTCTGTTATGACTATTCTGGTTGCAGTACATATATGTAATATAATACATTGTATTTTTTTTCTAATTTGCTCTCAAGAAAACCCAATAAGAATAGTTCTGGCTTCTTTTTTATTCTCTGTCCAATTATCTCCTCCATCCATTTTTTAATCTTACTCCAAATTTTCCTATTCTTAGGACAGGTACACCACATATGATAAAAGGTACCCTGTTTATGTCCACACCTCCAGCACTCTGGGGATCTGTTCAGAAACATTTTGGCCAATCTCACTGGTGGCAAATGCCACCTGTAGAACATTTTATAGAGGTTTTCCTTATAGGCAACTAACATTATGAGTCTGTAGTTTCTTTCCCATAATTTATCCCATTGATCTAATTGTATGTTATATCCAAATATTTTTGTCCAGCTAGTCATCATTTATTTTACTGTTTCCTCTTCCATTTTAAAATGTAACAAATGGTTATACACTTTTGAAATCATTTTCCTTTCAGTTCCTAGTGTTATCTTATCTAATTCCAATTGTTCTATGTATATGCTGTATTGGTCCCTTTCTTTTTAATATTTTGTTCTGATTTGTAGATATGACTACCATTCAATCTTCAGTCCCTGATTTCTCAATTCCTGCTCTGATTTTAGATTACCCAGATCGTCTAGTCCAGTGATGGCTAACCTTTTTGCCATCGCGTGCCAAAAGTGGGGGTGCCTGGGGGGGGGGTTGCACATCCGCGTGCCCACACCCATAATTCAATTCACCCCACCCATCCTAGAAAGGCTCTGGAGCCTGGGGAGAGTGAAAAACAGGCCTTCCTCAGACCCCCACGCACTCCAGAGGCTAGAAACAGCCTCTTTTCCAACTTCTGGTGGGCCTGGAAGGCCTGAAAATCAGCTGGCCAGCGTCTGCATGCGCATTAGAGCAGAACTAGGGCAATGCTCGCATGCCCACTGATATGGGTCTGCGTGCAACCTATGGCACCAGTGCCATAGGTTCGCCATCACGGGTCTAGTCTATCTGAGTATCTCACTATCTTTTTTAAATTTACAAGATTGGGATAAATTATGGCCTCTGTCAATATCCAAATCGGAACTTTCATATAATATTTCTTCTTTATATTGTCCCAAACATTGATTAATGCATTCTGGATTAGATGTCTCTGGAAGTATGTATGGGCTTTGATCTTCCCTTCCCACGAAATGTGTGCCATCCCACCTGAAGGTCATGGCCTTCTAATGTTAGAACCCTTTTATTTTTCAGTTGAATCCAATCTTTAAGTGAGGTTATTGCCGCTGCTTGATAGTATACTTCCCAATCTGGTAAGGCGAAGCCTTCTTTGGTTCTAGAGTCTTGCAGGAGTGTACACTTTATTCGGGCTTTTTCCCCCAACCATATAAATTTACCTATACTTCCATTCAGATTCTCGAAAAATAATTTTCCCAGCTTTATTGGTATTGTCTGGAATGGGTACAACAGTTTTGGTAGAACATTCATCTTTACAATGGCTATTCTGCCTATTTAGCCCAAATTTCTAGACTTTTTGGATTTGTTGTAACAATTTACTATAATTGTCTTATTTTATTGTTACACATTTTGCTGTTAGCCAAATTCCTAGACATTTCACCCTTTTAGTAATTTGAATCCCCAATTTCTGTTCTAAATCTTCTCCATGCTCTTTAGTACAATTCTTTATTAACATTTTAATTTTTTTCTTATTTATTTTTAACCCCAAAACTTTTCCATATTCTCCCACCTCCTACATCAAGATGGTTCCTGTCTCCAAAGAGTTCTCTATAATGAAGACCAGATCATTTGCAACTGCTTGAACCTTGTATTCTTCCTTTTTAATTTTTAATCCTTTCTTTTTGAGTTTTCCTTGATCTGTATTAACAATGTTTCTAGTGGTAATATAAATAAGAGGGGTGACAGGGGACAGTGTATAATATTTGCAACCAATCACCTTCAAACAGAGATTATTTTGTGTTTTAATCTTCAACCTTTTTAAACCTATGAAAAGGGATGTCCTTAAAATCTCTTTTTAAAAACTTCTCTCAATTGTGAAACCTGAATTAGAAAATCAGGGTGCAGAATAAACAGAGAATACTTACGGGTGGCTACCTTGACTCCAACAGGGGCACTGAGCACTTCACTGATAACAGCATAGATGCTGATGTTGTATGTCAGGCCTGGCTCCAACTCTTTCAGAGTGACAGTGCTCCAGTCACCCGGCACCCGCTGCTGGAGCTGCAGGCCCCCTGGAACAGCTGGATGGTAGGAAATGACATATTCAGTCACAGCCATTGGGCCATCCCATTCCAGGTCAATTGATTGATCTCTGACTGCAGCCACTTGCAGACTCTCGGGAGGAGCAACTGGTGGTGGGAAGGAGAGAGAGAAGGAGACAGTTTTCAGATATGATTCACCAATCTCCCCAAACTACTCTTTGACATCCATTTCCCCTTTGGCCAACTCACTGAGATTCCAATACTGAGCACCGTACTTTGGGAGTATATTCTATTGAATTCAATGGAAAATGTTTCCAAGTCAAATGGCCCAATGGCAACATTATTTGTACATGTTCCTACATCAGTGTGGATTTGGCTTCATCTATATATTTAATGGAGCCGCCATAATTCCTCTTCTCTGATGCAATATCTTGATGTTATTGTCTTTGCAAGAACATTTTATTTTGTTAAATATTCACTTAGATGTCACTTAAACAAATGCATTGCACAAAGCAGACTTAAATCTTAGTTAAAGTTAAGTATGCATTTTTATTTCCTCCTCATGGAGACCCCATTCAAGTGGACCTTGGGAATTCCTATTTTAAATTCATAGCATATATTGTATCTTGCCATAGTATTTTTTTTAACAGACAAGCCATTTAGGCCCAAATAAAAGTCCCAGAAGTTGTGTTAGGAAGCAAATACAGGGTCATTAAGAAGGACTCAGATGCTTATACACTTACACTAACAGATCAAGGGGAACTCATCAAATTTTCAGGTGATGCCAAGTGGGAGGAATAGCCTCATGACAGCCTCAAGATACAGAAGGATCTTTACAGACTTAAACACTGGGTCCTATCCAACCAAGTGCAGTTCAGTGGTGAAAGAAGTAAAGTCTTGCAGCTAGGCAAGAAAAATCAAAATGCAGAGATACAGAAGAGGGGGGACACAGCTAAGCAGTTGTGTCTGTGAAAGGGATCTAGAGGTCCTGATGGAGGTTCATCACTTACAAAATGAGACAGCAGTCTGCTGCAGCTGCCAAAAAAAGCTGATGCAGGCCTAGGCTGCATTAAGGATATCATCAAGCTCACAGGAAATACCTCTCTATACTGCACATGAGCCCATAATTGGAATACCTCTTCCAGTTCTGGTCACCACCATATAATAATGATGCTGAGGCCCTAGAAAAAGTGCAGTGAAGAGCAACAAAGATGATAAGGGGTTGCAGGCTAAATCATATAATGAACAGTTAAGGGAACTAGGTATGTTTAATCTAAGAAAGAGAAGGTCTAGGGGTGAAATGATAGCTATTTAGCTCCCAATACTTGAGGGGTTGTCACAAGGAACATGAGGACAACCCATTATCCAAAGCACCTGAGGGTAGGGCAAGGAATAATGGGTGAAAGATTATTAAAGAGATTTCCAACCTGACAGGAAAAAATATTCAGTGGAACGGCTTGCCTTCAGAAATTGTGGGTGCTTCATCACCAGATATTTTCAAAAGACTGAACTGCCATTTGTCTGGAATGATATAGGATCTGGAATGATATAGGATCTTCTGCTTGAGAAGGTGGTTGGACTAAAAGACTGTCTAGGTCCCTTCCAACTCTGTTATTCTGTTATTTTCTTCTGCAAAAAGGAAAGAGGCAACCTTCTGGAAAACATTAGCAGGAAAGATGCTGTTTCTGGTCATTGCCTCTTTTGCTTCACTCCTTTTGGACAATTCATTTACCAAAATGAAATTGCCTTGAGTTAGGAGGGAGTGGTCTTTCACAATATCTCATCCTTATTAAGCTTACTATTTGAAATGAGAAATGTGAAACTGCTCCTATTGTTTAAATAGCCTTCTCCTTGAAACAAGAGAGAGAGAGAGAGAGAGAGAGAGAGAGA
>JANHFP010002466.1:73713-86660 GCA_032468135.1 Calamaria suluensis | reverse complement strand
GCTGTTACATAGCAGGGAGCCAGGTATGCAATCAGCACGCCCATCTGAACCCCTTGACCCCACTTCACAAACAGGGATTCACAACCAAGGAGCGAAGCAACCTGGAATTAAGGAGAAACTTCCTAACTGTAAAGACAACTAACTAGTGGAACAGCTTGCCCCTAGAGATGTTGTAAGGGCTTCATCAGTGGAGGTTTTTAAGAAAAGACTGAACAGTCACCTATCTGAAATAGTATAGGGTCTTCTGCTTGAGCAGGGGAAGACATCCATGGTCCCTTCCAGCTCTATTCTGATTGATAATCAGCTCTGTGCTATTAAGCCTTAGCCTGGTGGGTCTCTGAAGAATTTGACAATGAGTTTCCCCTAAATGGACTGAAACATTCAGATAACACATCTGGAACCCCAAGTTGTTGAATTTCTGCAAAGCAGCATTTTCACACTTCATTCAATGTCCAGGATTTTCATGAAAATTAAATAGCCTTCATTTTCATGCAACTTGAAATAAAAAAGATCAAGAGTCATGAAAATTCAGACCAGTGCTATCAACTTCAATACAACCTCCCTCAAAATAGCACTCATTAACTGCTCTGCAGCAGTCTGTAATCCAAATTCCAATCCATTCCTTATAGTTTTCCTAAAATGTGAAATATGTTACGGTCTTCAGCACTTCTGTTAACATTGGTGGCATTTACGATAGTTACACTTCTTAAATCTCCATGTTTTCAGAATGGTGATTTGCCTTCTTTGCAAAAATCTATCCTGCTATATTAAGAGTTTTAAAATATCAAATTCATGATAAAAACAACCTTAAAATATTTAGAGATGGACTAAAGAGAGCTCGTTATGAGACTCCAAATAGGTAGTTTATTTAGAAAATGGGGTGTCTTTTGAAAGTAAGTGTTTCTTTCTGAATAGGTTTATAAGGTTTTTGTATTGTGACTGCTGCTGAATGTGGGAGAGCATATATTTAGTGACAAGGCAAGACAAAATTAAAATATCCAACCTGAAGCCTGAAATCTTAGCTCCTAGAATATGCTGTGATATAGTGCCATTGGTTTCCATAAGATTTTCATGCTGGAATTTTCCATTAAACCCCTGGAGTGAAAATTGTAGTCTCCTAAATGTCAGAGAAGTTTTCCTTCCAATATTTTTCACCATTGGCATGCTGGCTAGAGCTGCTGGGAGTTGTAATTTTGCAACATTTAGAGTGTAGGTTTCCTGTCCTTTCCTTTCATTTACTGCATGTAAATCTAAATACAAGACATTTATAACCCTGGGAATGAAGCCAGATTGCCTGAACAGCCATTCAAAGCGTGAATATTACCTTCCAAGAACAGATGCATCATGAGACTTATTTCCTTCCCAGCATCTGCCTTTATGGTCACCTTTCAGTTTGACAATTCCTTCAGTGCTGGCTTGCTTGCTCTTTAAATGTAAAGCTAAATTCCTGGGACATCTTTGCAGAACCATTGCAATCCCTTCCCATTCACCATTATGAGGATCAGAGCTTCTTGGAAGAGAGACTGATGGCAGGACGCAAGGCAGAATTGATTTGGTCCTGTCCAGCTTCTCTACGCTTTTCTGTTTGGTACATTAAATAAATCATGCCAATTCTGTTCTGACACCGAACACAGGTCACATGCTAAACCCAACTTAATAAAGTAATTTTTGGGATCCATGAACCAATTGTTGCACATTTGTCTTCAGCCCTGGACAGGCTGAGTTATTCTAAAGCTAAAAATGCATCTGCAAGAGTTCTAAAATGTCCTGTCTTCCTCCCTGTCCTCTCTCTTGTGTATTGTATGTGTGTTTATTTTCTGGTTGTTTATGTATTCATATAGTCCTCCTCACCGAGTGAGCCAAATGCCTCATTTTACATGACACAGAGGCCATCAGCCTTGGTAGCTACTACTGAAATATTTATCAAGTGTCTTCAGATGCAGGGGATGAATTAATGAATTTATGAATGAGTTAGTGAACAAGCAAATGAATGAATATAAGGCTCAGCATTGCTTGTCCTTAATCTTGCTAAGCAGTTCCAAATGAGTTGTCATACTAGGTGGCAGAACACCTTTTGCAAACTGTGCATGCATTGTCTTCCTGAACAGATCTCATAGTAACATATACATATTTTGAATGTTTTTGAAAATTGATCTTCACTCACTTGGTTTCCTTCAAGCCCTAGATCTGGCAGGAATCTACTTTTAAAAAATCAATAGTTCTTTCCTAGAAAATACACTTGGATTAAGAAATTTGGTACTGCTTGTATCAATTTCAGCAAGGTGGGAAGTTTCCGCTAAACCTGATGGTTATGAAATATATGTAAAGTATGTGTATGTATTTATGTTATTTATTTACTTATTTGTTTGTTTATTTGTTTGTTTAACTTCTATGCCACTCACCTGAGGCAACTCTATATGTACATAACATTCATGTATATGTATGTAAGTTTCAATCCTGTTTAATTAAATTTAAATTTTTAATTAAATAAAAATTGTTCAAGGTAATGCACAATAAAGTATAAAAACAGAAATAAAATGCAAAATATAAAGTATTACCTGAATCAAACTATATGCGGTTGAAACCAATTACTTATTCACAAGTTGGTTATATTCAAAACCCTATTTAATCTCTTTTAAAAATATGTATTTTTCTGAAAATACTGAACCACAGTTTACTCTAGACATTAATAGTTCCAATCCCAGCACTAGCTGTAGAGAAGGCTTTTCTAAATTTCTCAAGAAATGGCCCAACCTACAAAGAACAGAACATTTCAGAAGATCTTCAAACCTTTATGCCCTAAAATAGAAGAATGAGCCTTAGGTAAAATGGATCCTATCAAATATAGCTTGAATAGATCAGGAAAAATGTGTGATAATGAAGAAGGATGTGTATGTTTAACTGATCCTATTCAAAAATCTAGCTAGTTCTATTCTGAACTAGCTGAAGTGCATGAACAGCATCAAAGGCAATTCTCTGCTGAGCAAGGTTTAGTACTGTAGTCAAAAGGAAATGTAGCTAAGGTGTGTGTCACCATCTTTGATATTTCAAGTTGGTATGCTTGTCCTAAGTGGGCTCAATTGCTCCTCACCATTGTCCAAGTCTGATTCAAAGGAGACTCCAGAATGGGAACAATTTTTTTTGTTTAAGTTTTTAATTTTTTAAATTTTTGCCAAAACGATACATCAATGTGTAAAGAGTATGGCATCTGGGTGTCATACATTCTAATACAAATGGTTCTAATCAAGTTAGTCATAATCATTGCATTCAGTCAGCTTATACTTTTCTAAGGATAACACATACTTACATTAGTTTCTAATCTTTCATCATTCAATTGTACCTCATTTTCTCTTATTACTTTCATTTTGTGATATAAAAATCTATACCAAAATTCCGCCTTTCCTTGTTTCTATCACATATTCTGACCTTTAATCATATCATCCTCTTGTCACCTACTTAAAAGAGGGGGTGGGGAAGCACACAGGGCATAGGAGGGAGAAGAGATAGCTCATAACAGCAATACAAGTTGCATCCCTCTCTCATCCCTTATTTGCTTCCATATTTTCTTGCTATGGTTTATAATAATCATAAAAATATAGGAAAGAATAAGAGTAAGTCAAAACAATGATATACAGTGGGAAATATATCATCTATACATTTTCCCCTACTCATCATGTCATTTTAATTGCTGTGTTTTCTCTTTTTTTTAACTTGCCTCCCAAATTCCCCTCTTAAATCTACTTCCTTGATACTTAGTCTAGGTATTCCTCCCACCTTTACTGTCTTCCACCACCTATTTTCTAATATTTCTGTCCACACCCCTATCTTACTTCCAAAACTCACTTCCCTCTCTGTTCCATTCTCCCCCTGGTTTAATTCATCAGCTATTATTGTTTCCACTGTTGTTTCCTCTAAGTCTTCCTCCTTCGTTCCTTTGGTTAATTCTCCTTCTTCTTGAACAAGTTGGTCTTCCTCCTTTGTTCCTTCTGTTAATTGTTCTTCTTGAACAAATTGGTCTTCTCTTATCATCTTTTGTACCAATATTTTCATTTTTTTTAATCGTTTCCTTGAATATCTTCTCCATGTTTTTTTTTAAATTTTGAGAAAGCAGATTCATATCTTGTGCAATACTACCCATTTTTATTTAAGTATCTTGTTTACTGTGATTGATTTTTTTAATGTTAGTTTTTATCCAACAGGTCAAGAGGCTGCTTATTCAATCTTTAAATTTCTAGTCCCAATTCTTTATATCCTGTTAATAATCAGTTCCATTTAGGCAGTCCCAGTGATTCAATACGAGTCTCCAATAATCCAAAATCAAAATTACTAGCTCAATAAAGCACACCAGTCGAGTAAGTTTATTCCAAAGCTGCAATTTTCTCTTTTGTCAGCAGATGGCACTCTCAGCTTAAGTTCCCAGATAGCCACATTACGTCCAGCATACATAAAAAAATATTTTTCTGTTTTATTTTATCTTTATAATAATTATAAAAACATGATGGATTTTAAATGGGCCCAGCATAGAAAAAAAACCTTCCCAGTACCACACTTTCCCAGCTTTGGGGTTAGATTTTAAATAAAGCTCCAAGTTTCAGTCTTCAGTTCTCCTCTTTGCTTCCAATCATGTGGTCTGGTGATTTCTCTGAGAATCAAATCACAGCATAAACAGCAGATTTTGAGCAAATAGTTCTGGATCTGTAATCCTCCTCCATTTCAATTTTGGGGGGAGGGGTAGGCTTTAAGTAAAAAGAATTTTTTCACCCAGTTCTGAATCACTGTTCACTGATTCTCCTAATTCTCCTCCTGCACATTCTTTAAAAGCTGTCACCAGCTATATGGTGGTCATCTTGGCCTCCCCTTCTCTTGTTGTGGCATAAAGGAAGCCTCAGGGTTCTACGGGCAATTCTTACCAGGAACCACACAGAATTCACTCCTTCTTAGCTTCACCTTCCCTCCAAGAAGATTTTCGGCTCTTTCCCTAGCCCACAGACAAGAAGAAGCCAGCGCAGGGACAGAGAGCCTGTCTCCTTGTAGCTGGTGTTGCTGGGACATCACTTCCTCTCCAGAATGGGAATCCTGAGTCTTCTATGGAAGGTCAAGTTGCTCCAAGGAAGGTTGAATTTCTCATTCCTTGTTCTGCCTACCAACTGATTAGGAACTCTGATTAAGCTTTTATTTGTTTGCTTTCATATGACACGGATAACCCTAGCTTTTGTGTCTGGAATCTCAGGTGGCCATGCATCATTTTGAGAATGAATTGATACTATGTCTATGGAGATTCTCAGTCATCCAAGTCATGGTTTTCCCAAAGGTTCTTTTTTCAAAAGGCAACTGGACTTTCTGGTTCTCCTTTGAAGATGTTTAGCTTCTCACCCAAGAAGATTCTTCAGCTCTAACTGATGGTAGGGAATGAAAGGATTTATACTCCTTTATTTGCATTCTTTTAGCAGGTTGTTAACCTCCAGTTAACCTCCTAAAAGAATGCAAATAAACAGCTGTCTGCAAGGAGCAAAGACATGTTTCAATCCCGAGGGACTGTTTCCTGGAAGTGAGTCCAGAAATCCAACTCTAAAAATCAAGATTATCTGGCTTTTTTCCTCTTTGGCTGTGTGGCTAAACTAATCAAGACTTTTCATTTAGGCGGCAGATGTAGGGGAAACAGTGCCTGAAGAATGGAATATTTTACTCCTGCCAAAACTATGCACTTAAAATGAAGGGCTTGCCATTCCAAAGAAGAACAATCTTTTTTTCTTTTATTGCTTTCAGATGAAATACAAAAGAATGGGTCACATTCCTTATTCATGTTGAGTGGAATAACCTGATAAGAAGAATAGGTCTTTGGAATAGAAGTGAAATTTCCAGAGGCAGGTTTCCAAGGAGACTATTGGCTGTATTTCTTAAAAAGTAAAGTATTTCAGAAAATCCTGATTATCACCTAAAATTATCTGAGGACCACTCTGTCCTCCTGTTTAGTAACAATTTATCCTGCATAGTTGAAGGCACTGTTCTCTCTCACCACTTCCATTTTTAACCTTTTAACCTCTTTCTGATATAAGCAGCTGCTGATTCAATTTCAATTTCAAGAGTTTTCTTCAACATGCAATTTTACATGGATTGTTAATTCTTAATTCCTGCATAATCTTTATGATTATGAAACTTTGAATCCATAATTTCTGACATTAGAAATGATCACTCCAATCTTTTCTCCTGTGTTTGAAGTCTGAAAGGCAGTAGTGTGTACTTGAACCCATACCGGGCCTTTGAGCAGCACAGTATGCCCCCTTTCCCAATTTTCTTACCATGGTTTGCTTCTAAGATGCTCAACAGATGAAGTTCTGTTCTCCTTCTTAGAAGGACTGATGCATCTTCATGCCTTAATGTATGAGGCTGCCATGTATTGGAGAAACATGAGCTCAAATGATGAATAAAATCCCATCATTGGGGAAAGATAGCTGCTGATGTCTGCAAGTTGGACTAGCTGAAAAACATTCAGATACAGTATGAATAAATAGGAAAAAAATCTGAAGCAGTCCCAATATCAGGCCTAGATTTAGAGACAAATGCTATAAACAATGAGGACTCCATCACCTTCTGGTATGCTTGGACAGTGAAATCACATAAAGCTTTAGAGATGAAGGCTGGGTTGATGAAGATAGAATTTATCTTCTTGTGTGATACTTTGATGGGACTTTGGATTCCACTGAAAAGGCAACTGTCCTTTTCTCAGCTCTTTTCCCAGGTCCAGGAGGTAGCCTGTTATTGTAACTATGTGCACAACTACCTTTGTATAATTCCAATGAGGAAAAATGAATCTCTGTGCAATAAATAATCTTTTTCTCCTTCTATTCCTTGGTCTGTAAGAATGGTGGATGCTTTATAAATAAAAAATCAGTGCATAAACCAAAAGATTAAAGAACTTCAACATATAATTTATTTATCACAGTTAAATTTTATTCCTCCTTCCATTTAGCTCAGAATGGCATTTAATTACCTATTCCTGTTTATCCTCTTAACAGCCACGTGACCTAGGTGATATAAAGAAATTTCTGTACAGAAAATAATGTTTTCCCCTTGATACAATTTTAGGTATTTATGTGCCTGGTCTGGCTAAGGACAAGCCCTTATTTGAAAAGCATTTTCTCTTTGTTCAAATACTGTTTAAAGTAGAAGATTAAAAAATTAAAGAAGAGCAGAAGCCTTGAAACGGTTCATGAACAGTTAGCACCTGGATAACAGCCTAAACATGTATATAGACTACTGATGTATTTTACTGCTAATTTTC
Organism: Calamaria suluensis; assembly: GCA_032468135.1. Taxonomy (NCBI): domain Eukaryota; kingdom Metazoa; phylum Chordata; class Lepidosauria; order Squamata; family Calamariidae; genus Calamaria; species Calamaria suluensis. The sequence continues at coordinate 79,378 of JANHFP010002466.1, read as the reverse complement.
CATGATGATATAAATCATATCCTTTTGGCAGTGTCAGGCATTGCCTTGCTTTTGATGGAATAAAATATTCCCATTTTTGACTTGGATTCTGGCGCATACACTATGCTATGTTTTCTAGAAGTTGGCTATGTATCCTGTGAATTTGGTGATTGTAATTCAGAGCTAATACATTGATGTCTAGTGATTCCCCATGACGCACAGAGTTTGCAGAGTAAGTGTTGACATAATAACCATTGTCCATCAGTTGACTCAGAGTTCTGCTGTTTTAATATGTGATCAATTTAGTAAATGATGAAAATGTGAATGAAAGAGATTAGAGATACATTTTTCAACCTAACTTTGTCCCACCTGTAGGCCTATGACATCCAATATTTGCAGCCAGTTGACAATGTCTAGAGGGCACCATCTTGAGGAAAGCTGTTATTCTGGGGTTATAAGGTAACACAGAAGGACAATTGCTCTCCAAAGGATCAGGATCTCTTTGATATTAGCAATTGCAAAGCTGTGAACAGGCTTGTAGTATTTGGGAATGTATTTCTTTCTGTGATATAAATGGTATTGTGTGGCAAGGGGGAGGAAATAAGGTAAATGGAATTTATCATTTGCTCCAGTTTCTGAAACTTTCATTATTTCTAACTTCATGTTTTGAGATAAAAAAATAACCAAGTGCTTTGCTTTCTGAAAATGTGACAGGTTATTTTGAGTTCTTATTTTATGACATTTTTTCCTATCCATTTTTTAAAAATAAGGCTATAGCCAAAGTGCCCCTACTCCCAGTAATTTTGGTTACAAAACAATATTTCTATATTAGAAGGAACCATAATCTACAGCAGTCTTCTCTTTCTTGTTTTTCTTCAATTCCATAGTAATGTTCGCACCTTCTCTTCCCATCTTTATTTCACAGTTGTCTGAGCATTTACAACAATATTTTCCACCTTCTCAACCATCTGTGTCAAATACCATAACCCCTGTTTGTCAACTCTGAGATGACACAAACACCATCCGAAATCCTGAGTAAGATGTAATAGTCAACTAAATGATACACATCATAAAATGCTATGTAAATGAACAGGCAACCCATGCAAGAATTTTTTTTACACTGTTACACAGAGTATGATTGATAATGCAGTATGTGATACACCTAAAAAACCATCTCACAATATCACAATTTACTTTTATTCAATTATTGAACACTTGGAGGATATACTATAAATCAAATAAACAAATGGAGGTTTAATATTTTGAGTTATTGCATCCCAGGTCAAGTCCAATTTGTGACATGATATTGCATTATGATAGACCAGTTGATATCCCCACTCATCCAGTGGTGGGTTTTAACTGGGTAACAACTGGCTCGCTCCACACAAGTGCATTGCATTTCAGAACAGCTGAGGCTGCAATCCGCTCTGCTGTGCCTATCAGCTGGGCTAAAATCGAATGAATATAGCACAAGATATAGCACAGGGGCAGGCGGGAGGGCCCAGCTGATGGGGGAAGTGAACCTGTTCACTCTCAGCTCACTGTCAGAGCTACTTGCTCGTGCGAACCTGGGTGAACCAGTAGAAACCCACTACTGCATTTTTCACTCTCTCTTTTTTTTTTAGCCTACAGAACAGAGCAGCAATCTGTATTCTGCTCATGGTCTGGATGGCAAAATAGTCTAAATTGTTAGTGGAAGACCCTCCCTTTTCCTCAGCTTCCCATCTCCTGAAGGAATTCTGGATGGCGAACAAAGATAAAAACAAATATAAAAATTCACAATTAAAAGAAAACTAAGTTGAAACAGCTGATAAAATTGCAACATTGACCTATTGGGGACACCCACATCAAAGCTCCATTAACATTTCAGTCTCAATGCCTTGTCTTACACAGATTAAAAATAATCCTTCAAATAGAAAACCTGCTCAAAAGTTAAAGGTTTTGGAGTTGATTGTTAGCTTACTAGATCCATTTCAGTGGAGGGTTTCTACCGGTTTGCCTCAGTTTGTGCGAGCCAGTAGCTCCAGTGGTTTGCTCTGCCACCACCTGGGCCCTCCTTCCTGTCCCTGCGGGATACAGTACCTACCTATATTCATTTGTTTTTAGCCCAGCTAATTGGCACGGCAGAGCAGATTGCTGAGCCTCAGCTGTTCTGAAATACAATGCACTTGCGCAGAATGCAAGTTTGGTGCACATGTGCAAAGTGTGTGCATGAAGCGAACTGGTTGTTGCACTGGTTGAAACCCACCACTGATCCACTTCACATGGGGAAACATTGAAAATGCTATCACAACCGTTCCAAGTGGTAGAATCTATTCTGTCATTTTATGGTCCTTCCAACTCTTTTTACTGCAAAAAATAATGGCAACAGCAGTAGCAGATATACTTATATACCAGCCCATAGTGCTTTACAGCACTCTCTGAATTCATTATGAAGGGTAGAGAAGGCATGTGATTCTGTGCATCAGTGGAGCCTACAAGTCTGATCTTCTGCTATCAAGGCCCTTCACAGATCTTGTGTGCCTGTATGAGTTGTTTATTTGCGCTGTAGTTCAATTGTTTTCAGATAAGTTCCTCATAGATCTAATTTCATACAAAGCCATGGTGGTGTATTGGTTAGAATGTAATATTGCAGGCTAACTCTGCCCACTGCCAGGAATTTGATTCTGACCAGTTCAAGGTTGACTCAATCTTCCATCCTTCTGAGGTCAGTAAAATGAAGACCCAGATTGTTGGGGGTAATATGCTGAATCTCTAAATCCCTCAGGCAGAGCTGTAAATCGCTATGAATCAGTATGTAAGTCTAAATTTTATTGCTATACAATCCTTTTTCCAAAAATAGATTAAATGTGTTGAAATTACATAGAATGTCAAAAAAGCAACTTGCAATATCACCCATCAATCCATTTATCAGATCAGAAAAATTGGGAAGGCAATCTCTGCTACTTAGTTTATTGGGATCAAAAACATAGGATCTCTTTTGCTGTGGACCCAAGTGACCAAAGCGGGACTGGTGCATCAAATTGGCCTTTTGGAAATAGGACTGCTTAGTGCAGTATTTCTTGACAATTTAAGTTTGAATTCCACAGTATTTATATTCAGCTCCTCCTGGCTGGCTATGGAATTCTGGGAGTTGAAGTCCACACATCTTAAATTTGCCAAGGTTGAGAAATACCAGTTTATGTGTTATATGTAAATCCAGTTGTTGTATTTCAGTATTGTGTATGAACCATACCACCATAGCTTGTTCATTGCCTTAAAAGTGTACTGTGTTGGAGGGGTGTAAGAGGGATTCCAGTTTCAGTTCAGAAAAGGAAGTTTTTTTCAGTTAACAGAAATCTTGGTCTTTACTTCTACAAACTCCCATTGGCATCTAAGCCTACAAGAGTGTTTCCATGGCACGTAGATGTAGTACTGCCTTGGTCCTTCCCTCTACTATCAGATGTCACTGCAAGTATTACAATTCTGATACTTACTTTTATTAGGAGCCCCTCAACCCTTTTATTAGAATAACATTTTCCCCTATTATGGTCATAATCACCTCATTATAATCCCATTACCTATGCAAACTGCATTACTTTGAACAACAACTGCCTTGCAATCCATTATTTTTCTTATCATTTCCTCTAAGTTGTTATCTTCACCTTTTCTTTTTCAGTCATCACCTCACCACAATTACAGTCCCATTATTGTTATCATTGTACTTTGCTACAGACTTAATTATGCCCATTACCATTTTGTTATCTCCTTCTTTCTGGCAAATCTGTATCTTCTTCACATTAAAAAAGAGGCACCTTTATGACCATCCATTAGAACTCAGGTTTTTTTCCTTTCTTCCTTTTGCTCTTTACCTATAACTTGTTTTAAAACCAACTGGTTTTAAGACCAGCATTCACGCTTGTCATCATTCTGCTATTGCAATTTTATTGCTATTTATTGTCAGAACTGTGTTCATCCATTACAGTTTTACAAATTATGGGTACATTCTTAGTATATGGGAAATGGAAGGGAATATGACAGCATATTATCTATTTTATTTTAGTCTTCTTTTCATACTAGTCATCCCTTCTTTTTCATTGCTATTATCTTCACCTTATTCCACAATTTTATTTATTCTATCAGGGCCATCATTATTCTCTCATTATCCCTGCAATGCCAGTTGGTCCTGCATGGAAATGCTTTTCTTTTAATTCATAGAATTTCCCAATTTTTTGCAATGGCAATGCTAAATATTTTCTACATTCACTATATAAACTTAGTGAAATGTCAATGTAGCAAATCCCCATCTAGTAGAATTTACCAGAGACAGAAAATCTATACATTCACCAAGTGCCAACACTAACTTTATCCTCCTCCTCCTTTTTGTCTAGCAGACATTGAATGATACTGGTATGTCCTAAAATTATTTGTGGTCATCACCCAGAAATAACCAACAAATCAAGTGTACCTGTAGTAATCTGGCCAAGGACTTTAGATTTATGTTCATTTTTTTCATTTGCAGTGACTTATGCCATTTACACATGATGTCATTAACAGAAGAGGGAAATCATGTCATTTGCATACAAATAGCACAATTTACCTCATGTGCATATTGATATCATTACACAAATGACATAATTTGCACTTTAGCGGGCTTTCAGGAGTAGCAGTCCTCCTGTTTCCCACTTGGTACATTACATCCAGTTTCAGTATACTTAACTGTTTTAATTGCACCTACCTGACAGATACCAAGCAGTAAATAACTATATTTGTTTCAGTCCTAACACATAGCATACTCAAGGGAACTTGCTTTTTCACTTGGATTCTTATCTTTAATAATTACGTTAACACCAGTTATTTTTTTATTACTTACTTCATGAACCAAAACCATGCCAATCAGGCATCACTAAGCAAGTTGAGGTAGAATAAGGCAAAATTATTTCTTTTCTTAATAAGTAGCAGTCATCCCAGGGGCATTGCTCTTTGGACCTCTCATGACAGATTGCTAGTTTACATCTAATGGCTCTGTCACCGATATATCTTTCAGGATTTGTGGAAGAATCCCCCATCTCCCACCCACCCCCCCACCCAGCCATCTTTTAACCTGGGTGCAGGATGTAACTTTCCGCCACCTCTTCCCTTGGCGGGGAAGCGGACAGGTGGGCTCACCAAAGTTGGAATCGTCGCCCAGCTCCTTGCCGTACCGCATCATGGACTCTCCCAGGAGCCCTTCGGACTGTGGGTAGCCTGGATTCTTCACTTGCCCTCGGATCTTGGAAACCGTGTTCAGCATGGTCAGCTTCGCCCGGGAGGCTGTGGCAGGAGAGAAAGAAGGAAATGGCTGTGGTTGAGTTCCCATTCTGCAGCTCTTGCACACACACACACACACACAAAATAAAACACAATATTTGGAGCTCAGGGTTGATACAGCAGTTGTCGTCTTTGGTGAACTCTTTTGAGTTTTGTGATTTTCTTGCAGACGTTTCAGCAGCATACTACGTAACATCATCCGTGCTAGGAGTGAGTGGGTGTTGAGGAGCAGAGGGAGAGAGGGAGGAGGAAGCAGGAAAGGGGAGGAGGAGGAGAAGGTGGTGGTGGAAGAGGAGGACTGTAGGCTCCCTCTCTGAGCTTGGTTGCTACCTTGCAGATGTTTCGTGACCCAAGTAGGTAATGTTATCAGTGCTAACAGGGTGTGGGATTTGCAAAG
>JANHFP010002465.1:59193-71276 GCA_032468135.1 Calamaria suluensis | reverse complement strand
TATGGCTGTGCACCGCCCCGAGTCCGCGAGGAGAGGGGCGGTATAGAAATCTAATAAATTATTATTATTATTATTACTACAATGTTTTCAGCTAAAAAACAACATTTACTTTGTTTCTGGCAAAAAGTGTCAATTGTGGAAAGTGGGTTTCCTTAACAACCGCCACAGGGAAGTCTTAAAATTAGGTTGTTCACGTGACGGCTGGTATAATGATCGGCATGACCTATGTCTGTAAATTTAAGCTCAATCCCTGTAGTCATTGATTCAACTGATTTTTATTTGAGTGTTGTGCTTTTACATGCTTTTAATTACTTTTTTATTAACTTTTCATGTTGCAAAATTGCATCTGTATTCATAATTTGCATGTGCTGATCTATAACGGTAATAAATCATCCTCTCTCTTGCCTCTTTTGCCTTTAACAGGTGTAAAAAGAGGTTCTACTTCTAATCTATAATTAGATTAGAAATTCTCTATAATTCTCTAATCTATAATTAGATTAGAAATTCTCCTATAGAATCTCCTATAGAAAGGATCTCAGGATAAATTCTATATATCCTATATTCTAGAAAATGCTGTCCCCAAGATCCAACTAGCTTCCATTTTAACTGCTTTTTAGAAAGTAGGAAAAAACATGGTTTTTCTGACAGGCCTTTGGAATCTAATATACACTCTCTCTTTCTTATTCAATCAATAGTAGGCTACATTAAACTTTACTGATTTATTTCACTTATTATACTTATGGTTCTTATTGGTTTTTGTGATTTGATTTGTACACAGGAAAGGGTGTGATTTAAATGCAATGGCTAAATGAATGTTCATACCAACATACCATTAAAGGCATGATATCTCATGTGTTTTCACTGACTGAAATTGTATACAATTGTGGAACTAAAAGGAACAACTAGAGAAGAGATTCCAACATAGGGTTTCCTTTTCAAACTTCCTACAATGAAGCAAATTAATGCAAATTCACTCTAACTTAATTAATGTAAGCAAGCTGAATATTCATTTGTGCAAAAAGTATACTACAACTCATTCTGATCAGCTTTTTTTCTCAATTTTTAAAAAATAACTCTCCATCTAAAGATTCTAAAGAGGAGTATGTCATTCATTTTGAATATTCATCCATACTATCAGCTGGCCAGCACTATTTAAATTATTTGAACTTGAATTTTTTAACTCACAACTTAAAAAATATCTTTAATCCAATAACCTAAAATACACAAACTAAATTATACATAATGTTTTCCAAGCCTACTTCAATATTGTACCTTGATAATATGACTTTGGCTATATTCTTCAATTACCCAGTACTGTGGGATTATTTAAAAATTAAATGACCAATATTAAAACAGTAAATATACCTACAATCCACAAATAACATAAAAAAGTATGTGCAACATGAATAAGATGTCTTATTCAATAAAGATAAGTCATTTTTCTTCTAATATAGTTGTACCTAAAAGTGATCTTCAAACGACATTTCCCCATAACTGAGACTCACACAGAAGATCCTACTTCTAGTACAGGGAAAGCTAAATCTCAAAAGAAAAGAATTTAGTGTATGATTAGATTACATCGATATACAGGGATAATTAGGGACATACAGTCTAGCAAGAAACAATGGGATTTAATTTCATAATATAACCCACTAGATTAATCATAAGTTATTTAAAATTTTCACAATGAAAAAGAACAAAATTTGAAACATTAGCTTGGCAATGAATTAAGGTATTGTTTCTAAAAGGACTTCACTGAGCTGCCATAATTTTTGTCAGTGTATGTAGTACTGAATGACTAATCAAATACCTGAATTGAAACTATTCCAGTCTAGTAGTTTGTATGATCTTGTGTTACCCATAATTCCGACAAAGGCTGAGTTCAAAACAGCAAATAAGTAGATCAGTTACGGCAGCAGAATATAGTGAAAGAAAGGAAAAGAGCACACACATACATCAGCGCACAGACACACACACACACCCCGCCAAGAACACAACTGAGAGGGTTGATCCAAAGGAACTGGAAAGACACAGACAGCAGAGTTAATAAGAGAATGAAAACAGAGAAAGACAGAAGGAACATACTGTGTTAATCTAAGTGTCGGCAATAAGTAAAACAAATAAAAAATAGTTAATATCACCTTTTGAAAGTTTGGGTTATGTTTCTCCATGCACTGCTAGTAATTTATGCATTTTTAAAGTCTATCCTATTTGTGCTAGAAGTGGCTCATAACAGGGTCCCCCCCCCCTTTTTAAAGCAGAAGACTTGGCAGATATAGCACTATACAAAAAATATTAACATTTTATCAGCATAACCTTTAATCATGTTTCACGGTATTACCTTGCTAACCATTCCTAAACAAATAAACAAGATTTGTAGAAAAATCTAGGGGGGAAAATTCTTACAGAGTTGACTAAGTATTAGGAGGCTGGCCTGTGTCTACAAGCACAAAACTACAAAAGTAGGGATAGTGACACCCAAAATTCATGCCAAGGCCAAAAGCAATGATGGCCGTATGCACATCATTGCCTCTTTAAACGTAACATCATTTTGATAATAGGGTATAAGCAATACAAAAAACAATGATTAGACCTCTACCAGACAGAGGCAATCTTGTCCTATCTGGCAATCATCCATTCTCAGCAAGAACAGAGAAGCATTTTGGAAGGGAGAAAGTTTATTTGGAAAACTGCTGGTAAGAAATGTCTTTGGCTGAAGAGCAGTTTTAATTTTTGGTACTTTCACCTGAGACGTGGGGGAAAGCAGAGGATGAGGAGAATTAAAAATTGATCTAAGTAAAAATAATCCAATTAAAATGGGTAGGACGTCTCTTTTTGATTCCTGTCAAAACAGAGATGTATCAGGTAAGGGGGGAAAAAAAGTATTTTACCAACAAAGGAGAATATTTGTAGCTCAGGCTTGAAACTTTGGTCTTTGGTGCTCTCTGAGTTTGGTTATTTTCTTGCAGATGTTTTATTATCCAAACCAAGTAACATCATAAAACCATTTTTCCTTTGCAAGATTTTAACCAGCAACCCTATTGACATTGAGTGCTATAGTTTGTAAAAAGGTATTCAGCACAACAATGGCCACAAAGATTAACAAGGAGAGGATTATTTGAAAAAAAATGTTAGCTGGCTTATTGTAACAAGAGAATTTGTTATCGCAAACACGGTTGCTGTAGTCAAGGTCTTGATATTCACTATCCAAGATAGAGGTTCCTCTGTTAAAGATCATTCTTCTGACATTTTATTTAAAAATTCATTGCATTCAGTTTAACCTTCCACTAAAGCAGACAGGTTACCCAGAGAAGCATTCAGTTCAGATGATCAAAGGTATCCTAAAGGAGAATATACAACCTGCAGGTAAATTTGCTGACTGTTTTTGTTTCTAATGGAGGCTTCCATTGACATCAGAATATCCTCAAAAGGAAGTTGGGAAAGGGACAGGAGGGAATTATAGGAAAAGACTGGGCAAGACTACAAGCTAGAATCAGCCTGCAAGGAATCATCTGGATAACTTTGTACACTCCTAAGAAAATTTTCTCAAAACGTCTTGGAGAAAAAAAATGTGTCTTCTACCAAGCATTTGTTTGCTCAGTGGTACCATAACTAAAAGAAAAACAATTCCAATTAACTTCCTTCCTAGTCAATTATCAGAGTTTATTTTTATTGGCTGGAAGGACAGATAGTGTTTACCCTGTTATATGAATAGAATTATTCATTTATTTAGAAATATGGTCATCTAATTAAGAATACTGGCTAGGCAGGGGAAGGGCAAGAATGTAACTCAGTCCCCTATAGAAACTACAGAACCAGTAACTACAGAATAAAAACCTACAAATAGAACATTATTTGGGGGGTTTTGTGCTCATAATTGGTTTGGCAGCATTCTAGTTATTACTCAAAGATATATTCCATTTAGACTAACTCATTTTGATCAAAGACTGGAGATGTCTTTTTTTTAAAAAAAATATTTCTTCAATATGTCTACCATTTAGGCTGGTCTAATTGGCTAAAAGATCAAAACAAAATAAGAAAATCTGGATGTGGGTTTAATGCCATCTATGTAAGGAAAATGTCTCTGTGCCAGAGTCAAGTTGTTGCTTCAGCTCCTGTATGGCTGGGGAATTCTGGGAGTTGGAAGTCCATAAATCTTGAAGCTGCCATGTTTGGAGACCCCTGCTTTAAGTCCATGCTCAGCAAAGGAGTTAGATTTTTTTTTAAGGGGACAAATCTAAATAACCATTTTCTAGACGTTTCTGCACTAATTCCCAGACTAATCCTGAGTCAGTAAGACTCAACCAAAACCAATGCACATTCTGTTCCATGGGAAAACATACTAGACTGGGGAAAAAATGGTTAGAATCACAATGAAAATGAAAAGACCAGCCTTACAAGGAAGGGTTTTGTTTGACATGCATTTTCTAGCCCTAGTAGAACAGATTAGACACTAGGAATCAACCATCTTTAGCAAGCCTAAAGGTGCTTTTCCAAAAAGCAGTTACTTATTTTGGATTTTTCCTTGAAAGAAGAAACTTCTCTTGCATGAGAAGTGAAATGCTTTTTTAAGGGGGAAAAGGAAAGTCCAGTTGTATTTTGGGAAAGTAACTTTGGGACAACCATGACCTGGACGACTGAGAATCTCCACTGACGTCTTTAACAAAGTTTTTTGTAAATTTCCTTACTAGTTAGAGGCAGCCGTTTTCTACTTCCAAATTGTACTTCTGGTTGGGTTAAACGGATCTTTTAAAGACATTTCATTTAATTTTTAGAACCTTATCTAAAATCATCATCCTTCATGTCGGCTGGCATTCTTCGGTGCCAAAACTTATAAAATACTTTTTTTAAAAAAGAGAGACAGTACAGAAGACTTAGTAAGTTTGCCCTTCTTTATTTAATTTCAGAATCTGGAAACAAAATGAAAGCAATTAATTCTAGAGTGGTATCGTATGAGTCATATAGCTCAATGGCACACACACACACACACACACACACAAATTACAAGGAAGCGGTCTGAAATATTTGCTAAACACCCTGCATGCTTAACCATTCAACATTTTCCAAGTTCTTACCTCCAGCAAAAAAAAAATCATAAACATGAACACAAAGAAACAAGGTCAGGATGGAACGTAAGTAGATGTAGGCTTATTATAACGTACCTGGATTGTGGATACGATCCAAGAGTTTCACAGAGCGGGCGCTGACGACCCCACCCACGTGGAGAAGGAAGCCCGGAGGAAACGCCGTCAAGGTAAAAAAAGGGAATTCCTGTGCCAATCAGAAGAGCAAAACAGTCGTTGGCCTCATGAACTGATCCTACCGCTCACCAATTCAACATGCAGGGGTTTCATGAAATACAAATGGAAGAAAACAACTGGGAAAGGGCTGCCTTCAAATATATACCAGGAGTTGGCAACCTCGTCAAGTCAACAGACACAGGTAAGAGTTTTGGGAAAGTCACATGGACTCTTTTGCAGCACTGCTGCAAGGTGACAGATACTCACTCACCAAAGATAAACTGACCCCCCCCCCCCAGCGTGCATTCTATCGCTCAGATGTTCACATCATCTAATGAAACACTGGGCTGTAGCCACGCACGCACACACCCGTTTTTACTTTCTAAAAATGTCTTCTGGGGCTTCCGTGTGCAAACGATGCCGATGCTAAAGGCTGGCATTGTAGCATGTTGCTCTTCAAAATAAATAAAATAAAAAACGAAACCCGCATAGATATAAAAGGAGGTGCCTGGGTGTACGCTGGTGTCCATGGTAGGGATGTTGCCTCTCCCTGGTTTACATTATGCATTAAGCAAGCAAAATGTATGCCATCCAGTTTGCTTGGGGCAGCAGACATCTCAAAAGCCAGTAAAATACTACTTTCCCCCACGTAATCCGGCTACTAGGTAAAATCGTTAACCATACACTGGGACACCATAGAAAGCTGGGAGTCAAGATTTATTTATTTTTTATGTTGAGTGCCTTAAAAGGGAAACACATTTTAAAGAACTCCCCAGTTGTAGAATATAATCCCGTCTGTTTTTATTTTGAAATTTTATGTACTAATCTCATTTACTGCTGCTTCTCCTTATTCTATATTATAAATCTGTGTACATTTACTTGGGAGAAAATTACTTTTAAATAAGGATTCGTACAACATGGCTGTTGCAATCTAACACTTCACCTCTGGGCTTCAAGTCTAAAGGACCCTGAAAGAAATAAGATTAGCTAGACCAGTTTCTGTTAGATTTCGGACCAGTATGCAGTTATGCTCGTTTGATCATCTATGGGGGAGCCAGGATAGGGTTGGAAAAATCATCCCAGTACTCCCTTGATCTCTTGGCAGTTTTCAGTATCGCCAAATTTCTCAACAATATGTGAAACATTAGCTTCACTTTATGGTTCAAATGTGATGCTAAATTATAAATCTCAAGTGGAATCTTTTGGACCCATCCATGAGGCTGTGCTACAGAAAATAATCGAAGTAATACAGAGACCTGGTAATCATTCTGCATTTTCTCCGTTTTCCAGACCTTGATATAATGGACTGCTTGCAAGAGAAGACCAGATTTATACAGAGCTTTTACATAATGCCATTTGCAAGATGTAATTAACATGCAAATGGAAAGTTATTAAGACGATTTAAGAGATATTAGTGAATAAATGAGATTCTGTTTAAAGCAAGGTTTCACTGTATTTGCAGTGGATGAACATAGACTATCTTGAATTTGACATCTGTGTGTTTTAACTGGGGGATCATATTCGGTAAATACCAACCACCAACCTGGCTACGCTGCCCTGACCCTGCTGAATTCAATTCTATTTATGTAGAATAACTAATATGCAATCCATGACCTATTTTCACAAAATCTTATTAGACTGAGAAGACTAAAAATGTGTTTATGTGAAGAACATACCTAATGAAAAGCATCAAATGAATTAGTTCTGTAACTTAATATCTTAATTCAACATATTCCAGTTTTTCACCCTACTGAAAAAAATGTTTTCTAAAACTATTGCAGTGTACAAATTATGCATATGAAAAATAGCAAAGTTTACAAATTCCTACTGCCACATGTGATATTTCGTTAGGATACATTGGTTAAATAATGATATATTTCAGGATAACTATTATATTTCCCATGGAGAACCACAGAGTCACTATTGGACATGTTTCACTATAAATGCCAAAAAAAGGACTTGATTGATAGGGGGAAGCAGAAGCAATTTTTTTAAAAAAAATCATATTTCCAATATGAAGCTAATTTGAACATGCATCATGCATATTCTCTATGCATGTTATTTGTGAAGCTTTTAATACGTCATTTTAAAGGCAAAACCATTTTAAGATCTCTTATAAAATTGTATGGTTGTGACTTACAAACAATGTACATTTAAGTACTCAAGACTGCAAAGTCAACATTTGTAAAGGATGAAAGACTAAACCCATTATCCACAAAAGATCTAAGTTATTAGGATAAGCAGCAAAGTCAACACGTTTTTCCCCCCTTTGTTAGCTTTCAAATTAAATATTACGAAATCAAAACAACAAAAAATGATAAGTTACATGAAATGTACAGTCATGCAGAAATCAAAGGAGCAACTGGCTTGTTTAAAAGCTCCGGAGAGCTTTCTCGAAAATTTTCTGCCTAGGAACAATTCCATGAGGAATGTGGAAATAAAAATAATAACCGCCTCCAAATTCCTCAATTAAAGGGTCCAAGGTAGAAAAAAGTCTCGAAATAAATATGAACACAAAGAGATAGAGGTGAAGGGTCACACAGTAATTGGAACATACCCGCCTTCTACAGAATTTATGAGGCGATCCTCCCTTAGCAATAGGTAACACAAAAACGGGGAGAAGATTATCCACTTGATACAAAGCTACTGCTATTCATTTTGAACTAATCCACACTTTAATGGGACGTGACATATAAACAAGTAATTTCTGGCACAGCCCTCTTCATTCACTGAAGTAAAATTTCCCTGCTACAAACGCCCAATGAATGTGAGATCCTTATTCACAATGTGGTTTTCAGACTTAAATAGCATCTGGTAAACAATTACAGATATGAAATTAAAGTGTGGTAGGACATGAGGAAGGTAGCTTGTCTGTTTTGATTACACTCCTCACATGAAGAGGAGCTATTTTTTTTTGTTTAAGCTCGTCTGACTGAAATAGAAATATGAAAAAGTTAGGCGGATGAGAAAAGGATGCATGTATATTTGCGTTCACGTTTATAGAAACATAGGAAACTAAAAGCAGAAAAAGACCTAGGGGCCCATCGAGTCTGCCCTTTGAGGTTCTTTTGTTTTAATTTTTATTTTTTCCTCCAATCTCTCCTGATATGTTTTGTCCATCAGACCTTCCACCACTTTTGTGGTTCGTCTCTGGACTCAGTCAATCTTAATATCTTTTTTTAAGTAAGGTCTCCAAAACTGGGCACAGGATTCCAAATGGGCTCTGACCCTGTCCGGTTCGTGTCGGAAGCGCCTTTTAAGGGGCTTCCAGGTTGAAAGGATTAGCCAGTGACATCATCATTGTTCGGGTTACACCCACAGGGGCTCTTTTCATGTCTCCATCAAGAAGCTGGAGTGAGTGACGGGAGTTCATCCCGCCACGCAGCAGCGCTCGGGTCTCGAACCTCCAACCCATAGTCCTAATCACTTGAGCCACCACGCTCCATGTAGGGTCTGACTAAAGTCCTATATAGTGGGATTAGGTCCTCCTTTTTCTTGCTGGTGGTCCCTCTAGTGATGCATCCCAGAATTCCTTTTGCCTCCATGGCAACCTTAAATCCTTTTCTTCTGCTGTTTGGTCTAATGCTGAACCTCCAGCACTGTAACCTTCCAGAAGATTCCTTTTCCCTAAACGCATGATCTTACATTAAGAAACGTTGAACTGCAGTTTCCACATTTTGTTTACCAATTTTCCACCGATGCCAAATAATCTTCCATGTTACGAATAACCCCAGGAGCGTCAACTCGATTACACACCTTTATGCCATCAGCAAAAAGACCAATGAAAACCTTATGAGCTTTATGAAATTCTTCATGATGTAAATCTCTTCTTTATAGGGACATGCATTTTATCCCTCTGTCCAAATACATGGCCTATATAATTCACAATTATAGCAGAAATGTAATTACTTAATAATAAAGGAAACATTCAAGTGCACTTTTCCTACGCAGCAGTAGAAAAATACAGGAATGTTTCTAAGGTGATAGTTTTAGGCTGAAATCCTGCGCAGATTTTCCAAGAAGTTAATCCTATTGACCCCAATGGCATTAGGCATGAACATTGCTGGTATACATCAAATATATAACAGGATTTAATGAATTTCTTACCCTTTGCTCCAGAGCTGATTGAGTTTGCTGTCGTAAAAGAGCTTTTAAAGGCCCCCCTTCTTTTCCAGCACTACCACTTCCCATTCCTAAAGAATATCAGCATGTAAGTCAAAGTGAAATCACATCATTAATAGACATTACATCAAAGTTATATTAAAAATGTGGGATGTTTGATTACTAGCAAATGTAGACAGTCCCGTGAAAGCCTAACCTGAGATGGTCAAAAAGCCAGAGTTGTGTATCAATTAATTTATGAAAAGATGTATTTAATAGGGAAAAAGTGAGCTTCAGCTTCATTTAACAGGCTATAATTTTTAATTACAATTGGCATGCACATTGCCTACAATTTATGTGCAAAAACTATTAAATGTGATCATGCTAGATGAAAACTTTAGTAAGCCATTGGCTAAAGATTATGCCCTTGAGTCCAATTTGGACTTTTAAAAAATCCAAACAGAATTCAAAAGTTAAATATTTCAGAGTGTTTAAAAGTGACATTACCACACTACAGTCAGAGATACAAAAATTTTCACATGATTATGTGAACAACGATATAGATATTTTGACATAAAAAGGGACTAAAACTTGGAATTCGGTGCTGATTTAATAAGCCCACACAATTATTAGAAAAAGGGTATAATCATACAGAACTAAAAGAATAAAGGAAAATAATGTATTTTCAAGGCTGAAATGATGAGGCATTTCACATCAGTGTTTACAGGAGCAATTCTGTTAAATTTATTCAGGAAAGGTTGTATTTAAGTCATAAAGATACAATTTAAATTCAAACTTTCCAGTATCACTCTTTGGTATCCCCAATTGTCATAAACTCCAAACTCCAAGTAATAATAACCCTTAATAATAACAACAGCTGAATGGACTGCTATCAGACCCAAAATCCACATTTACAACTAATGAGAGAATCCTAATTTCTCTTAATAAACCATCAGCAAACTAATTTATTAATTTGGCTATTAATTTGGGATGGCTTAGTATGCCCAAGGGTACAAGCTAATATGCTTATTACACAAACTAGAATTAAAGCTGATTTCAAACTTTTCCTTTTTTTGGAGGGGTGGCATAAAAATCCTCGTTTCTCTGGATAGAAACAATGAAAACTCCAGGATTGGTGCTATTTATGTGAAAAAAGGAAGAATATGGACAAGCACAGTGGGAATATAAATGGACACTCATTTACCAGGTCCATCTTCGATTACTTGATAGGTTTTTTAATGAAATCTGCTCTACTATTCAAGACATTTATGTGTTTTAAGGGGCCATAGTGGCTTAATGCTGCCTAGAATAGTAACACCAAACGATTATGCCTAGCCTTCTTAAAATGTCTTATTTCACAATTCAATTCTCCCCAAATTGTTCAGGGCAAGCCTCAGTAAAATAAGACTTGGACAAAAGTACACTGATATTTATAATCCAGAACATTATGGCCACAATAAATATTTGAAATACATATAAAAGTAGCCATATTCCTGCAATTAAACACTATTGATGGAATTACAGAGGCCTACCTGGTCTAATGATACAACAATTCAGCTAATTTCAGAGACTTTTAAGATTTCCTGCTCGTCTGAATTGAAATGTTCATTTTATATCAACCCCTGATATTACAGTTGATGCTCTGCAAGCCCTTGCAAACTTTGCAAATGGCAGCACTAGAAACAGTCCCCGTTGCATGATTAAATTTACAGATCACTGTTCACTCCCGTCCTATTGAAACCTCCATTTTTAGCTGTTTTTGGATAAGGAAACAAGTATTAGCATCTATATAGTCCCGTTCTGCATGGTGCAGTCGATCTATTTATTTATTTATTTTCTCTTCCTTTTTGCTGTTCAAATCTGCCTGACGAGGGACTATATGATACTAAGAGCGGAGACAGAAATGGAATGAAGGCTGTTGGGTAGAAATGAAACATACTTCACTCAGAGAAGAGGACAACCCAAACCGTTTTGCTCTACAGCACCAACCAAGTTTACATTAGCTGAAACATCCTGGTGAAAGGACAGGCAAAACTTGACATTTATACCGTGAACATTTAGAAGGTCATTTTAAATTGCAGGTACGAAAAAAAAGAACAAAGCAGGACTGATGGCCACATGATGGTCAACAGAGTAATATGGATGGCTTGAAGAAGACAAAAGAAGAAAAAGAAGGAATGTTCCTCCCAATCGAAACAGAGGAACACAGCCAGAAATGGATGGCTACACGCAGGTCGTCCTCGACTTACAACGATTTGAAGTCACAATGGCATTGAAGAAAGTGACTTATGGCCACTTTTCACCCTTACGACCCCCTGCAGCATCCATCCCCATGGTCACGTGATCAAAATTTGGATGCTTGGCAACTGGTTCATATTTACGTGGGGTGTGTGTGTGTGTGTGTGTGTGTGTCACATTTACTTCACATATCCTGGACATGTATGTCACATGTCCCAGGGTCACGCGATCGCCATTTGTGACCTTCTCGCAAACAAATTCAATGGGGAAGCCAGACTGATTTTAACAACTGTGTTACTACTTTAAAAACAACAGCGATTCATTTAACAACTGTGGCAAGAAAGATTGCAAAATTAATTAATTAATTAATTAATTAATTCAATTTATATACCGCCCCATCTCCGAAGACTTGAGGCGGTTGACAGCAAATTTATCTAAAGAGGTGTAGGTTTTCCTGCCTGGGCAGGGGGTTGGACTAGATGACCTCCAAGGTCCCTTCCAACT
>JANHFP010002465.1:12006-22130 GCA_032468135.1 Calamaria suluensis | reverse complement strand
GATTATGTACAGTTTGGAGAGCCCACAAATCCCACTCCTGGCTGGCCCCACCCTACCCCTCCCAGGAATCCCCATGCACACCCTGCCCCACCCAGGAGTAGGTGCACACGGAGGCTTGAGGAGGGCAAAAAACAGGCCTTCCAGAAATTCGGGAAGGCCTGAAACGGGCCTAGGGAGCCTGTTTTCGCCCCCCTGGAGGCTCGAAGAAAGCCTGGGGAAGGTGAAAAAATGTCCCCTCCCAGGGGTACAAGCTGACTACGCCCGCCCAGCAACTGGGCAGAAAATCTCTTGCTAAAATTTTTGAAGCCCTGGTAGGCAGACACATAGGCTTAATCTTTCCTGCCTGTCTGCTTTCGCAACTAACAACAACAACAAAATTCTTTTCCAAGCAAGCAACTTATTACTGACTCATCTTCGTCAGGCACCAAGGTTACAGGGGGATGACAACTTATTATTACCCATAACCACAGTTTTCTCAAGCGTTATGTTTGGATTCAGACAACACAACTTCCTGCCCCTGCTTGCCTCAAGATGGTTTCACTATTCCTTCAGATCTCCTGTGTGAGAATGAATTCAGGCAAGAGTCCTATTCAGGGACATGGGGCAGCGAGGTCCTGCCATACAATTCCAAAAAGTGTCAAGCTTTCGTTGGGCGTAATGTGTGAATTCAAAGGTGACTCAAAATAAAGTGCTTTTAAAAGTAATTTGTTTGCTTGTCTTCAGCCCAGAACACATAAGAATTTTACAGCATTGTATGTATATATAAAATAAATAGGATTGTGCGGTTTGGGAAGAAGTAATTTAGGAGTACGTGGGAGCTTGAAGGCAGGGTCTGTTTCGTGGTCATTAAAGCAGCTGCGTCTCCTGACTCCAGGACAGTGTAGCTGCTGTGAGGCTCCAGGCAGTGTTTACACTGCCATATGTTCCAAAGCACCTATTTCCAGTCAAAACTAGGAATCAGTCTGTTTTAATTGCTTGCTACCATCTGTACACTGTTCATTTGCATAGGAAGAAAAAGTTTCTAGGCCTTTTATCAGGTGCCACCATGTCCTTTCTGGTCACGGTATGCACATGTGCTAACCATGTTGGCTTGTTTTCTAAGGACCATCCTAACTAGCCTCTATTTTCTGCCATTATTCTGAGAGCACAGAACCAAATTCTTTGGAATAACAGAATGAGTTGGAAGGGACCTTGGAGGTCTTCTAGTCCAACCCTCTGCCCAGGCAGGAAACCCCATACCATTTCAGACAAATGTTTGTAAGTTATTCATAAAATAGGTGGTGTTAGAGGATGACTACTCTATAGATAGTTCTTGACTTATGACCACAATTCAGCCCAATTTTTTTTTGCTAAGCAGGGCATTTGTTAAAATGAATTGCACCCCATTTTATGACCTTTCTTGCTAATTGTTAAACGAATCAGTGAAGCTGTTGAGTTAGTAACAGTTGTTAAGTGAATCTGGCTTCCCCTTTGTCAGAAGTCCACAAAGGTGATCACATGACCTTGGGATGCTGCAACCGTTATAAGTACATGTCAATTGCCAAGCATCTGAGCTTTGCTCATGTGACCACGGGGATGCTGCAATGATCAAAAGTGTGGAAAATGGTCACTTTTGTGAGTGTTGTTATAACTTCAAATGGCCACTGTTGTAAGTCAAAAATTACCTTGCAATTCCATACTGAAATATAGCATTAAATAAAATATGCCACAAAATGCTGTAGCTCTCAAGATAGCAAACTCATACAGTAAAGTGTTACAGGAATAAGGCCATTTCCCTGTACCGGGGAATGCTTGCATATCTTCTGCTACTTGAAAGCTGTTTTATTGGTAACAAATACACTCTTGTCTTACATTTATGAGGACTTTACAAAGTGTTTTAAAGAGGTGCACCATGTAGTGTGTTAGAAGAAACAAATTACCTCTCTTTCAAGAGGTAATCCATCCATCCTTTTCACGAATCACTCAGCTACTTTGAAAGCTGGCCCCATCTGAGCAGTGGGTTACTAGCAAAGTGGCTGAATGTGCAGCAGAACGGCTGCGTAGGCCTTCCAAAGGATGCAGATACTCCTAGGGAAGATGACTTATCAGTGCTAGCATACAGAGCTACTTAGGAGTTTGTGAACCCCTTTGAATTTTCAATATTTCTGCATCAATGTGACCTAAAATATGATCTCTTCTCCACACGAGCCTTAAAACTAGGCAAAGAATCCAATTAACTTGGTCAAAACCATCACATCTATTCACTTATTTATTGAAAACGATCAAAGCTACGGGTGTATGGGTGGGTGGGGCAAAATCTTTTGCTTTCAGTAAGAGGTGTAGCATTTTGGGTACCAATAACTCCAGTTAAACATTTCCAATGTCTGTTGATCAAATTGGACATCCACTTAGTAGAATTTTAGCCCATTCCTCCTTAAAGAGCATCTTCAACATCCTCTCATGAACTGACCCCTTTGGGCCCTTTAACGTAATGTTTACAGGTAGCCCTCAACTGCAATTGGGCTGGAATTTTGGTCACTAACAGTGCAGTCATAAACTAAGATGTCACCTGAACACATGACCTAGGGATTGTAATAACTAGTTTTGTTAAGCAAACATTACTGCTCATTAGTACCTCAGAATTTGAGGTTGTCTGTGCGAATTGAATTTGGGGAAGACTGTTATAAACCTTGGCCTTAGAAGTTTGTTGGCAAAAATTGCCATGAACTCAAATCACCATAAACTCAACTATTATGGAATGTAATATTAACATAATGGTATGAACATTCATTATTTTGCATTGCTTTTTCTAAATAGTCTCTGAAAACAACCATTCTGATTAATTTCACTGATCATAGTTTATTTGTCTTCCTCTGCAGGCCTCTCATTTCTTCTGGGGATTGTGGGCCCTGATTCAAGCCAAATACTCCACTATTGACTTTGATTTTCTAGGGTAAGTAGCAAAGTCACCTTATGTTAGATATATAAAATATTCTGTATTCATAGGATTGTATATTAAAATGAATTGGCTTCATCTTTCAAGTAATATTTTTGTAAACATTTTTTGGTTTAAGATACAGATCTTTAAATTTGAAATAGCCACAACTGACTGTGAAATAGATTTTTTTTGTCAGTATAGTCAGTTGCGTAAAACTAAAATAATAAAGCATAAACACATAAAGAGCGGCTTCTTTGCTTATAAGTATTAAGATTTCATTTATTCAAAAGTTTGATGAATAGCTGCTTGTGATCAAGTGCTAATAATTTATGAATACAAACTCCTTTTATCCCCTCAGAGAACTGCAGCTCAACCAAATTATCTTTTAAAATGTTTAAAAACCCATTATAACTGAACAAGTGGAGTCTAATTTAAATCATTTTGAATTAAATTAATTTGAAGAGATTAAAGAGAGCGAGAATGCCAGAATTGTCCAATTTTCATGCTTCTTTTCCCTGTAAATTCAGTGCATCAACCTTTTCCTAACCTGCTATCCTTTAGATGTGTTATTTGAATTCCCACAATACCCCAGCTAGCATGATTATGCGCCACATTGGCTGAAGTGACGTGGGAATTGAAGTCCCGATATATGCCTTGCTTACTGGAACCATGATCCTAACCTTATTAAGGTTTGGTAAGCATGCTGCTTATAAATATCAATGTCTTTGGCTATATGAAATCAAAACATAAATCCTGAATGGGTTAGATTTCCTAATCAAGTTGACCTGGAACTAGATTGAAATGTCTGTGGAAAATAACCTTAATCTGCTATCCACATCATATAATCTGGCCCACACATATTTTAAAAAAGTTGGAAAATCTATCTGCATATCTCTGGCAATTTTTACAAAAACATTACATAACCACTAGATGGCAGGAACAACTAAAAATAAGTGTGTATAACAGTTAAATATTGTGATTCATGGAAAACTGCACCCAAAATCATATTTTACCGAATGCTTTTGTTTGCTCACATAGGTATGCAGTTGTTCGCTTCAATCAGTACTTCAAAATGAAGAATGAAGTAATGGCATTAAAACTTCCTGAGTAGAATTTGAGAACTTCGCCTGTTGAGAAGATTCCTTACTGTTTTTGTCATGAGTACATAATAGGAAAAGCTCTACATTTATATTATTTCTTTTTTCTTTTTGCTTTTCATTGCCTCTGAATAACAATCTTTCAATGGTAACTTCAAATGAAGGTCTTTTCTGATATTGTGGAAGGATTAGAAGCTAATGGATTTCTGACACACGAGAGCAAATTTAATCCTTTTTCTTGTATTTTTTTTTAAATGTGAGACATGAATTATTTATTATGAGTTTGACATTCCATTGCTGCTGTTTATCGGTCCTCCTTAAGGGAGCGGGTGCAGGCAATTATCCTGTAAACTTTTTTACATCTCAAATTGGTACAGCATTCAGTTGTTTAACCGTGAACCACATGGAATCTACACAACAATAGATCTCAGTTTGTACTCAAGCCACTGGTGCTGACTGGAGATTATATCAGGGTGGAACAAAATCATTTTCATTCTCTTGTTTCTCTCAATTCTAACAAGCTGCTGTATGGGGGGGGGTGTGAATGACCGTTCTTGTATATAGTGGAAGCAAAAATTTTGTGGAGACCTGATCACTGCATTAAGGAAATGATACCCACTCTCTCTCAGCTTTTAAATTTGAAGAGGGATATTATCCTGAAATGTAAGCTTTAAATGACTGCTCATCCAGGTCTTGTGTAATTTCCTTCCTAACAAGTGTTTTTAAAACAATTCTAACACCTTGTTATATAATCGAGGGAATAAAGATATTAGCTAAAACTGTAGTAAAAACCAACAGGGTTTCTGTTGAGCAGTCCTGTAATAATTGGGAGCAAAAGTGTACTGCTTAAATTTTTATTTCTTTAGACTTGGTGAGTGTTCATAATTTTCTTTGTAGACTTCCTTACCTTGATTCCACCTTCTTCATCCTCCTTTCTTTAGTAAACAGTAGTGGCATTTGAAGAACAAGAATTGGTCACAGACATTTTTATCTTCTTGTTCAAAAGCCATCCTACCAGGAATGTTTTAGATTTCAAAAAAATGTGAAATGAAACACAATGTTTACTTAGCTAGCGCATGTGTGAGAGTATGTGTGTTTAAGAATGGGGAAGTTGCATTAAACTTTGAAAGTTGCGACATTAAGTTCAATAATAGTTTCCATTGGTCTTATTTTTTTTGTCCATTTTGGTCACTTAAGTGCCCATATATGTGAAGTCTGTGTTGATATGTGTTATGTGTAAAGGCAAATATACCTTAAACAGCGATGAAGTGGGGAACCTGTTGCCCAGACTCAGTAAAATATTTATTCAGAAATATTTTATAGAACTCTGTAAAATAAACATTGGCTAAAAATAAACCTGAATTGATCCGATGTAGGTATGACTGAAAAAGTTATACTGATAACACCTGTTTACAGAAATAAAAACATGACAAGATACATTTTGAGATATTTCTAAAACTATTGTCTTTAGATGTCCCAAATTAGAATAGTGGAACCTCAAATGTCCCATTATTCAGTAATGAAATTAGTTTAGAAAAAGTAGGGTGCAATCTGTATTCTGTGGTCCGTTTTCCCCAGTGTGGTGCTGAATGGGTGTGATGAACATAGCTGTGTGGTTAGTTCTGAGGTTCCAGGTTATCAGTAAGGTAACAGGAATTATATTCTACTCATACTTAAAAAGCTTTCATATGGAGAAGGGTAGTTTTACTTTTAAGATACATTTCAGCCCTTACCACAGTTGTACATAAATTGGGCAGCTTCTCTTGATGATCAGTGTTGAGCCAATTATTATAGAAAAAATTGTAACTTATCAGGTAAAAGGGTGTTGCTCGAGCTCTAGAAAATAAGAAAACAGCTCCTTTTTATGTCTTTGTATTCATTTTAAATATTCTTTAGTGCCATTTTACTGTGAGGCCCTTAGCAATTAGGCAGAATTAAGTTACAGAAAGCTTTAATTTTCAAAAGCCTAGAACTGCTTTGCTCAAAATACTTTCTAATTAAACCTTTATAGATTGTTGGAAAAAAGTAAAAGTTAGTTTTCAAGCTAGGTTTTTTTTTCCTCATTTCTATCCTGGCAGGGCTTAAAAGGTTTAGTAATATTTGGAAAGGTTATTCTAGTTCATCATTATAATGGTTATTATCATCTCCCTTATTTTTGTTACATAAAAAAATGATATCCCAAATATGATGGTTCAGCTCCTCTGTTCATCTGGATAGAAAAGAATGCGCCTCACTGGATGAATCTGCAAACATTGATAAACTTTTTATTACATTTCAGCTGAGCTTAATATGAACCAATTAAAAGTTTTTCTTTTAAAAAAATAATAATGAGCTCTTTAGAAGAGATGTATTTTGGCTTAGTCTCCAAGGTGGCTGGATTTCAGTCACGTTTCCATTTTTGCCAGAATGGTGTTAGATTGAACATTTTCCAGCACAGTGTGCTTCTGAATACATTGAAGATGTATATAAAAAATAATTAGTAGTTTTAAGTCATCTTAAGAGAAAACGTCCATTTACCTTAAAGAGCAGTACATGTAGCTTAACATAGTTACATCTTGTTATTTCAGAAGCTGCCATTTTCTACTCCTGCTTTGGATTTTTGAGGTGACTTTGTCATCCTTTCCAGCTTGCTCTCATTTTTCAAGTACTTGAATCTTTTATTTTCCAGAGCTCTAGAAAACAACCTCAGGTAATTCTGGCTGTGACTTGTAACAAACTAATCTGTTGCCTGTACTTTTTAAGCTAAAAAATCCTAATGCCATCACTGGTGACTGTTGTAAAATGTAGTGGAAAAATAAGGAGTCACTAGAAACAGCATTCCACCCTGTAAACATAAGCCTACAGACCATAGTGGCCTAGTAGCTTTTGTAAAGCAGAAGTGCGTGAATTTTTCACCACACTGGCAATCAGACCAGGTTAATCAACCTACCCGATGGATTCAGACATCAAAGCTTCCTTGGTGTAATGGTGGCGGATTTAAAAAGAAAATTGGCATTGTTTCGAACTCTCGGCCTGGGGGTTCTTCATGTGAATTTTGTAGAAGGATTAGCTAATCAATTTATGGTAACCGGGTCTGACTGTGTATATATAATAGTGTAAATAACCATTTGTAAATTAGTGTGAATTGTATGGTACCTCACATTTATGTATTTTCGTTGTATGTTCCTTTTTGTAGAATTGGGATGTAAACCAAATATCCAGTTCTTGACATCTGTTGAACTCTTTGTTAAATAGGCTGCCTTCAAGGGAATTCCCAGTTGGAAAACAATAGGGTTCAGTACCTGAGGATGCATATTAGCTTACATAAGGTGTCTTTCTCATGGTGTTTGTAGTGTCTGCCTTAGTATTCATATGTTTTCGTTGGAAGAGCTAATCAATCTAAACACGAGTTAGCACAACAGTTGCTCTTAAGTGACAATATCCATTCTTCTAGTGAGAAGCAGGTTGACTAATTAGAAGAAAAAGCGGTTTTCTCTCCTGAGATGTAATGAAGGTCCACTCCATGTTGGGCTTGTCATGCACAGGTAACTCTTGCTTTGAAAAACCCTTGTACAAATTCCTAACAATTGGGGGCTCCTGCGTATTAAACAACACCATCAAAACGTGAGAAATAGAAATAGAATTTGCCACTATTGCAAATAGAAATAGCTCATGCAAAAGAAAGACACAGCACATATAAAACCGCAGCAGCAAATGATACAGTCAAGTTCTTAACAGAGTTGAGAGATTTCAGTAAGACATGCTTAAAAGAACTTTGGTTTACTCCTGGTTCACTCTAAGCCCTTCGTAAAATCTGGACTTGCACCCTTTTGATTCATTGACATTCTCCAAAAAGACTTGTGCCCATTTAGGAATATGATTTGTGGACACCCTTGAAGGTTGTTAAGGTTGCAAACATTCAAGGGTGCCTTTTGCTGCTTCTGTAGAACTGATGAAATTGATCATTTTTCTCAATTTCTCCTAATTTTCCTTTTGGCTTAAAGAAACCATATCCCCTAAAAGTTAAACTTTGTCTTTGACAGCCCTGGTACATGTTGTTGAAAAGTTATATTCTGTAGAGCCTACTTTTTTAAAATTAATTTACCTGTGATTCTTAAAATTTCCTTCACACAAAGAAAAGTTGCAAGGGCTTGAAATGAATACTTAATATGACGTTTTTCTGGTCTGGAGTTCAGTTTCTGTTTAGTTAGATTGGCCACATGTAGGGAATCCAGTCCCATTATAGACAAATAATTGTCGACTGCTGCATCATTATAGATGATAAATTAATAAAGCAGTGTTTCTCCACCATGGCAACTTTAAGATGTGTGGAGTTCAACTTCCAGAATTCATTCAACTGGCTATGGAATTCTGGGAGTTGAAGTCCACAAGTCTTAAAGCTGCCAAATTTGGGAACCTCTACTCTATGTCGACCAGGAAGGGCGGTGGCGAGAGAAAGATCCATAAGAATCATTTGCATATAACAGTGCTAAGAAAAGTTGACTGTTCTATTTGCAAAATTAATAAATAGTGGCATAGTGATGAATTGCCAAGTGCATGCCTATTTGAAATAAATTGGCAGAAAACAATTTCTGATTTTGGTGATTTTCTCCAGCAAAGTTTAAAATTTCTCCCGTCCATTCTCCAAAGTTGAAGGCTGAAATGTTGAATATTGCAAATATTTCAATATTGAAATGTTGCTATACAAGATCTTCACATCTGATTGACATCCGATGTGCTTTAAATGATGAATTGATATTTGTGTTGTAGGATATTAAAAAATAAATCTTAAGGCTTTTTTTTTTTGGGGGGGGGGGGGGAGAGCCGGCCATTCTGACAATGCCCTGAAACCCAGCCGAAGTATATTGGCCAATCTAGAGTGCTTTCTTTTCTGCTTGGCTCTCCCATCTCCATACTGTGCTAATTAATAGGTTGATTGAGATAATAAATAAGCACTTAAATGAGTTGTAAGCCGTTGCTGACGGAAAGTGGTGTATAAATTATAAATGACAGCAAAAGCAATTCTCGCAGTTTGAAGACAAATACTAACGCAGACCAGCAAACCCAGTGGCTCAGCTGTGGAAATACCGATTAAAAGTATCAAGTCACAAGGAGCGGCAACGCTACCGCTGGGCTTAATTAATTTCAGTACGGTTGAAGCTTCTTGTGTTTCTGATGAACACCTTATATCCTGTCCATTTTCAGAGGTGGATCCTAGTTGCCTAAGAAGCCTTATCCTTAATTGTAAATTGTGTCAGCAGGGTAAGATATTTTTTAACATCTTGGGGTAATTAAAAACTTTTTGCATTTACAAGGATTCATTTCTTAAGGCTGACCATCCATGTGTGACAACAACAACAACAACAAACAACAACATATAGGAGCAGACCACAACTTTGGCTCTCTTTTCTCTCCTTGCATTTTATATCTTTTGTTTGTTGAGTCAGTCTTGTCCTGTGAAGGGTTGCCTATCCAATGAAAGGGAGAGGAAAAAATCCCTAATCTGTATGTTATGAATGGAACTAAAAATTGTGCTTTCTGTTCATTGGCTTGTACTGGAGTGAACTTTTTTTTTAGCTAAGCATTGTTGAAGCTCTATATTAAGGCCTTTTATCATTGATTTCAATGAAGGAATGTATCTTGCAAAGAGATTTATATTATGTAAATAATTCAAAATTGGTTGTAACAATAAAGCTGGTTTTTAACTCCATTTCAGTTGCCATTTTACTTGTCATATTTTTTTGGGTGGGAAAAAAAGTTTCTCAGAATCAACTGTTTCCTGACTTCTGAATCTTAGAGTTTCAGTTCTGAAATAAATTGACACCTTGACTCAAACTCTAAATTCTTATCTGTTGGTTATTTTTAATGGCAGAAAATCATGAAATCATGCTTACTAGTGAACATTCAAGTGTATTTTTCTGATATGAAAGCCCAGATTGAAATATTGGTAGCACCTCTTTTTTTTTCTATAAGCAAATATTAAATCAATGTCTCATGCATTTGTATCAACTGACAGTTCTTTTACTTGCCTAAAACATCTCAATCCTCGTTTGATTATTTATTTATTTATTTATTTATTTATTTAATTTATATACCGCCCCTCTCCTTGCGGACTCGGGGCGGTTTACAGC
>JANHFP010002464.1:163856-179951 GCA_032468135.1 Calamaria suluensis | reverse complement strand
CTGCCCAGGCAGGAAAACCTACACCTCTTTAGACAAATGGTTATCCAACATCTTCTTAAAAAGTTCCAGTGTTGGAGGATTCACAACTCCTGGAGGCAAGTTGTTCCACTGATTAATTGTTCTAACCATTAGGAAATTCCTCCTTAAGTTCTTCTTAGTTCTAAACTCTGGCTCGAATTCATTGATAAGGAAGAAGGGACCACTGGATTGCTGACACTTAGCTGCACACCTCCCCAGCAAACAGCAAATGTTGACGCTCCAGGTAAAGAGGTTTCGTTTTAGGATGGGTAACCACAGTTTGCATGTTGGAGGTTCCTAAAGGAACGCTGGGAAACTCTGTATTTTAAAGAACATTTGAGGGAGGGGGTGCAGAATAGCCCTTTTCTGCCTGATGCTGTGGAGACCTGGCACCAATCAAAACACTTCTTGTGAAGCAACTGATGAACACTGACAGGGTAAGCCACCAGTATACAAAAATAAGAGCAAACTCCACTCCCTTCTAGTACTGATGAGCTACAAATATTCTCTTCTCTCAATAAACACTTTTTGGTTAGAGGGGGGACTCAGAGCCTGCGTTATATGAAATGGCTCCCAGTGGATTTCATTCCAAATGTTGATACGATTTCTATAAATAAGACATGTAGAAATATAATGGCTGATCCTCTGTACGTCAAAAAAAAAAACGACGCTAAGGGATAAATAAATAAAAAACAGATTTGAAAAAAAAGAGAGAAAAGGCTCAGGAAAGAAAAAGAAGGAAAGCAAGAAAGAAAAAGCAAAAGAAGGAAAACTGAAAAAGGATGACTTCCAACTTTCTTTGGTGTACATATAAGTATTTTTTCCATCAAACTCTTGCTCTAAGATTAACATTTGCCTACGTTTTTTTTCCATTATCCCTTATTTAAATGGAACGAATTGCCTCCAGTGCTGCGGATGCTCCCCGACTTAAGATCATTTCGGCGGGAGCTGAAGATCTGGCTCTTCCGGCAGGCCGGCCTGGGGTGACCATGAGGGAATTTTAAATTGATTTATTTTAAAGATTTTAGATTTCAAATTTTAAATTTAAATTTTGAATTTGTAACTGTAGTGTCTGTTGTAAACCGCCCCGAGTCTGTGGAGATGGGGCGGTATAAAAATCAAACAAAATAAAAAATAAAATAATTGAGGTCCTGGCATAGCCTGGTATCTTGGGGAGACAGCCTCTCCTGCATCTGATGCAGTCAAATCAATGATGCACATGTAAAAAAAAAGATTCTGATGTTGAGGCCCTTATGGCCAAAGAGTTTTATTTTGATGAGTTTTATGGAGGGAAACCTCCACTCTCCTGTCCTCCACTCTCCTGTCTTCTGTCTTTAAACCCTCTACCACATCACTGGATGACTGTGGAGGAAGATAGGCTACCCACCGATGGATCAACCATAGGTTATTGAAGTAACTCCTCCAGATGAGGAGCAGAACAATAAATTATCTTGTCATGGCTGCTGGGACCAGCTAAAGAGCCAGAATGACCCCACTGTTTTTTAATCACCTTGGTGAACAGCTGAGGACAAGGAATATAGTCATTTTCTAGTGCCTATATCAGGAACCAATCTCCATGAGGGTTAGTAGTTGGAACCTGGATTGATTGACTCTCCGATATGCCCATGTTGGTAGACACTTTGGCCTTGTAGAGCAGTGTCTTAAACACAGATGGTTTGAAAAGACCTGTAAAGGCAGTATTGACCCAGTCGTCATCTGAAAATTCCGGTACACTGTAATCACTGTCACTCGTTGATGACTTTGAGGATTGGTGAGGATCTTGCTGAAAAGCAGATCTCAATGGGAAAATCCCATAATGTGGACTTGGGACAGATCTTCAAACAGGTTGATCCCTGTTTTGGAGACCTGAAGCAATTCCTTTAGAAATTGCATCAGAAATCAGAGATGGAATATCAACAGATACCTGAGAATCTTGCACCTCCCCGGCATGAAGCCCCGCAGCCATTGGTGTGAAAGTTACCTCTGGAAGCGTCCTCAAAGATGGAACTATGACAGGCAGTTCAGAAGTTGATAAATGAGCCAAGGATAGCATGTCCCTGTGAGGAACGTCAACAGAAGGAGGTAGCTTGACAGCAGCAGCCGCTGGTTAAAGGTGGAATCATGTCACTATGTGGAGGGGAAGATGACAATAGTTCAGGGCCCTGAACTTCAGATGAAACAACCCCATAAGTCTCCTTAGAAACAGCTGTCTGTTGAGCCCTGGCAAAAGTCTTTTCAGGAAGCAGCATCAAGATCCTTCCATCATGGAAAATGACTCCCTGTGCTCAAAACAACAAAATAAAGGTCAAAATCATGCCAGGGCAGGCAGGAGGGCCCAGCTCACGGCCATAGAGAACCGGTTCACTGACATCATCAGTACCGAATTGCGCAAACTGGTCTGAAGCGGGAGCAACCTATCACTGCCCCATACACATCTTAGGCATTTTGATCTCTACTTAAGGATTCTGCACCAGCTAAAAAACTGTTCCAGATATCTATTCCTATGATGGCAACTGAGTTTGTATTGTTAATAGAATTCCATATATGCCTCTTCTCTTAACTGGCATAATATATTTTTTAAAAAAATGCTTCCCCTTTTCTGCAAGAAATGAGCAGGCATGAAAAAATCAGGAACCTTTTTTAATTACTTTTTTTGTTTTGTATCGAGTAAGGGATATAGGGTTTTTATTTACTCTAGTGGAATGGAAATAGTGCCATGTACAAGTAATCTCAGATAAAATTCAGGATATAAATGCAAAAAAATAAGAAATAAATACAGGTAGCAGTTGGCTTTCTGTCTAAACTCAGTAATGGTATTAAAACTGAGTCAGAATAAACAGTAGACAGAACAATTGACAATGCACAAATTGAGATCAGGTGAATGTTTATCTGTAATCATACTTAAAAGCCAATACTAAATACAGTGAAACATGAAAGTAGGTCTCTTACCATTCTAATCTCTTCTCATGCAGTTTCTCCGCTCTTATTGCATTTATGAGGTCACTGTTTCTCTTTGCTCCCCCAAAATGCTGAGAACACAAGAATATAAAGTACAGATTAGAATAGAATAACAGAGTTGGAAGGGACCTTAGAGGTCTTCTAGTCCAACCCCCTACCCAGGCAGCAAACTCAGATGAATGGTTATCCAACATCTTCTTAAAAACTTCCAGTGTTGGAGCATTCAGATATCAATCAATTATCATCTAGATCTGTGATGGTAAACCTATGGCACGGGTGCCACAGGTGGCATGCGGAGCCATCTCTTTGGGCACGCAAGCCAGTGCCCAGGTCAGCTCCACTGTGCATGCCTCCTGACAGCCAGCTGATTTTCAGGTCTCTTCTAGGAGATATGTGCGCATGCTTGAAGGGTGGGGCATCACACACATGTGCAGGGGTTGGCAGAGGTGCAGTGCCCCTCCGTGCCCCATTTTTGGTTCCAGGAGGCTTTAGGGAGGACTGATAGCACTAAAACGGGGGTCACACGTTCATGCGTGGGGGGGTCACACATGTATGTGTGGAACAGGTCCTATGGGGGGGCATTACATTATGGTTGTTGGCACACGCAAGAATGCTGATGCACACAGGCGTGCTTTCGGCACCCGAGGAAAAAAAGGTTTGCCATCACTGATCTAGATCACTACTTGGACATTTTTCAAATGTCCTTATGTTGATATAGGAGGGTAGGCAACTTAAAGTCTTTTTCAATTTTGAAGAGTATTATTTGGTCATTTGGTTGCATCAGTCATGTTCCATTTGGCTTACAGGCACCCTTCAATCTACAACCATTGGTTCATTGACAGTTAAAAATTACAGTGATGCTTGATGAATGGACTTTCAACCTATACCAAAGCTTCAGTCATTGCAGCACCCCTGCTGTCATATTAAGAAAATTAGGTGCTTGTCAGTTTGCCTACTCTTACAACCAACCACACCCCAGTAGCCCCCACATGCCTATATCCCCCATCTCATCCTGCTGAATTCCTGGAGACTATCTCTCACTCGACTGAGCCCCATTGGCCTTGGGCCAGCTTCCTACTCCACTGGGTCCCATATCCTTGGACCCCATCCCACCCGTGTCCCCCTTCATGCTCCATTTCATTTACCTTTACTGAAGACTGCCTTCAGGAAGGAGAATCAGTTGATCCACTGTTCTGCCTTCCTGTGTGGAAACAGCTTGGTACCTGGAAGTGAGTGTCATTTTGGAAGTAACTGCAATTCCCTAATAGTATAAAGTACTATAATTAAAAAACTAAGTTCTCTCTCTCACAAAAAACACCCTTGTAATATTTACTGAATTCTTGGCCTGCACATGGATTGAGTAGAAATTTAACACAAAGAAAATTTATAGTTTTTCAGTCACTCCAATAGTTTACTGAAAAGTATACAGCTTTTACTGCTACTACATAAATGAATGTTATAAAACTTAATCTGCTTGTTTTTATAGTAAATTTATTAAAGTTTATAATTACAAAAGTAAAAATCAATAGAAACTAAAAAATAAACTAAAAAAGGTGAAGGAAAGAAATAGAACAGAAAAATATAGTAAAGGGTACGTGTGTGTATGTGTGTTTGTAAACAAAAAGCTTCATAATTTCAGACATGTCAGTAAAAGTCCATTAACATTACCAGACAACAACATATTTATTTGAACCTTGGTCAAATAAGCCAGCTTTATATTCCTTTTCCTTCTGCTTGTGAATTGTACTGACAGAGTCAGTAGTTGTTAAATACCCAGTATGCATCCATTATGCTTTCATACCACCCAGACAGTACAGGTAGTTCTCGCTTAATGTCTATTTGTTCAGTAGCCATTAGAAAGTATGATAGCTTTGAAAGAAATGTACTTATATTGGGTCTTCAAAGTTCCAGTTGTTGTGATGCCCTCACCGTTATTTGAACAAAATTTGGGCCTGTCCACATTTTCAGCCATCCCCTGCTGCTGCTACTTCCCAACCCCCAGCTAATGGTCACCTTCACCTACCTTCACTCTGCTAGGCTCAGCAACCCAGCCACTCACAGTAGAAACATAGAGGCACTATAGAAACATCTTGCAGGCTGGCATGTGAAAGTTATGACCAGGGTGGGCAGATGCTATGGGTGGGCTCTAGGGAGCTCTGGTGTGTGATGCACTGTACATCACATGCTACTACCATCCATGGCTTGGATCCAGTGGGTTCTTGCCCAACAAGAGGATTTGCAGAATGATAGCAACTAGAATTACCAACCATTAATAAGTGAGGTGTTCACATGATGTTGTTAAATCAAATCTTAGACTTTAAATTAAATTCCAAATAAATTGAAATTAAATTTTAAGTTAAATTCTTCAATTAAATATAAATTATTAAGTCATATCTAAAGTGTGGTCATGCTATTCTGTGCCAAGTACAGTCTCTACATAAAGACTGTCTTGAAAGGTAATATACTTTTGTTTGCTGGTATACACAGGGTTCTTAACTCAGGGTTTAATTAAAACTTAATCAGCTTTGAAATAATTTATGTAGAGGTCACTGACATTTACCAATTTTATACTAGTTCTTCTACATGCAGTTCCTAGATTTTCTTTTGTGAGAGTGATGCTAAGAAAAAGATCATTTATGCACAAAAACATTTAAGATGCCCACATTAGAAATACAAAGAATAATAAAGCATTTTTTTAAAAGACAGCTAATATAAGATTAGAACAAATATTGTGGCAAATTGGTACTTCATTTTTTAAACTTGTCACTGAACTTGTTACTTTTGAATTATTTCCTAAAGATGTTCTTCTAGGTTTGTTTCCTACTTGGTAATAATGTTATAAGCACTTTGAAAAGTGTGTATTTATTTGGATTTTACTGTCATCCCTCAAAACCAGATTTTCTAGATTAGTTTAGATCACACAAAATTATCAGACAAAACCCTACATAAATGGTACAAAATAAAGCACAAAAATTAAAAAGTGGTGTTAAAACAATAAAAGCAACAGCTTTAGTAGTTTTTGGATTTTTGACAGCATATACATTTTATGCTAATACATTAATTAAAATATTTTTAAAAGGAAACTTAAAAATGATATATTTATAAAATGCACTTAATTTGATTAAATGCATAGCCTTGCCCAATTATTTAAAATACAATATTTTTAAAGCTACATAATAATCACACAACCAGTGTTTCAGTGTTGCAGAACAGTACTGTACCCTAATTGCAGTATCTTTATATAGCTTAAATTTGGCTGAATTTTTAATATTTACCATGTACAGTCAATTATGAAATTTAGTTCAAATCTTAAGATTTTTCTTGAATTATGCTCTTATAATATTACCCTCCACTTTTTCTACTTATGTCCCAGCATCATATACCAAATACCTAGATCCTATCACATCATGACACCTATACTTACCTTTTGCCATCAGTGCAAGGACAGCTCTCGAAACATTTGTCAATTACCTTGTTATGGTAATTATTTTTATTTGATAAATCCTGAAAGCTCTAACCAATTCCTTGTAACTGGTTTAAATCTTTGATCAATTTAGGATGCCTCTTTCCCATTATGCAACAACCAGATTCATAGCCAGAACAATTTCAGCTGAATTTACATTATGGATTTTTATAAGACAACTGTATAATGCAGACAATTTCTTTGTCAAAGCTATGACTTATTTTCTAAACTATTCCTCAGTATGGACCTCATTTCCCTTTGGTAGCTTTTGCTTAAGAACCCACACACATTATGCCATCTCCATATCCTTTTTCCTGATCATGGGAAACAGCATTTAGAACAGCAATCCCAACCTTTTGGGTGCTAGAGACCAATTCCATGGAAGGTGGTTTTTCTGCAGACTGAGGGGGTGTGGGCGTGATTTCGTGCACTTCCTGGATCCCACACATGCATGAATGGGGCTTTGCTCGCTTGCATGGTCCAGTTCCTGGCCAGCCATGGACCGATATCAGTTTGCAGCCTGGGAATTGGGGACCCCTGATCTAGAGCCTTGTAACAGTACATGTGAAATTCAGGTTGCCTCTTCAGTAGGCAAGATTTGAACCATTTCAGGCGCTGAGTCTGGGGGGGACCCTTTTGAAATTTTTCATTGCTTTAAACACCATGAAATAATCTCCTCCTTCCATATATTACCTGTTGGTTCTTCCTCTGCAACAACAGTAAGTTAGCATTAAAGGTCATTTTGAAATTGAAGTAATGGTCACACAGCTGTGCTTTTCTGGTAATATAAGCGATGTCAGCATCAGTTTAGGAGCTCATCTTCATTTTCGTTCAGATGCCAATTCTGATGGTCATTATTAGAGTGTGCAAGTACAACTTTTTGTTAATTAGGGCTGAGGTCTATCAGAAGGCTACAGGGACCAAACATTAACATTTGTTCTTCGTCACTGTCTAAAATTCAGTTTTCATCTGCAATATGTAAATGTGTGTTTTGTTTGCAAAGCTGAGTTCACACCCTCTTTCACACATGGCACACACTTTCACTTCCCAGCTGAAGGAATGATTCCTTTATTTTGTATGCCTGTGAGATTCTGAGGAGGAGCCCTTACACTTAAATGAACCTGCAAGCACAGAAAAAGCAAGTGCCTGCAGCGCTAATAATGAGATCTGACAAGGCAATCCTGCTGTGTTTATTTATGACTTCTGCCTCTGTTAGTTCTTGTGAAAGGTTCTTCTCTAATGGTTACAATATTGCTGGAGTTTGACACAATGCTGAGAAATCCTATGGAGCCCTAAGGCCCACTAAACTGGCAGTGGTTCAGCTTCTAGCAGACAGGTGTGATTGCTTTTGATTTTATATAGTTTTTGATATTTGTGTTCATTGTTTAATTGGTTGTTTTTCCAAAATACTTTCTAAGTTTAGAAATACTAAGTTATGTGCTCAGACATCATTAAATGCACTTTGTACTTACTTTGTTATCTGCAATATATGAGTCTGGGTATGTAGAGCTGTGTTTAGCCCGAGTTTATAAAGCCACAGGGAATATTATATCAAGAAAGAGGAAGACTACTGTAGCAATAACATCTTATTTTATTGTGATTCCTGGCAAGAGCCCTCAAAGGGTCAAGAAAATGTAGAAACAGTGCTATAGTAGTATTGTGAGATGAGGCTTGCCAGGTAAATGAATTTGTTCTTCAGCTTTTCAAAGACCCAGTAGGTGGCAGCACCAAGCTGACTTTGGCTGATCTCAAAAAAGATAGAATAGAATAGAATGAATGAGCTGGAAGGGACCTGGAAGGTCTTCTAGTCTAGCCCCCTGCTAGATAAGTTGGGTCAGGCTTGGTTAATATTTGGATGAGAAACCTATAGGAAATACTGGTCAATTGGGAAGTTAAAATTACTTTCAAAGAAAACCACAGGTAAACTAGTTTGTTACTGTTTCCAAGAAAACTATATCCACATCAGAAATAGGAGAGGCAGGGAAAAATGTATTTTTCACTTTTCTGCAGATACTTGTAAATGTTTTATTTTTAATAATATGTTCAACTCAATTTTAAGTGCCTCCATTTTTTAATCTTTATTGATATATAACATAATTTTATTTTCCTATTTGGTTGAAGTATAGCAGATATTGTATTATAGTTTTGATATATGATTCTGTCTGTAATGTTAGCATTCATGTTATAAAAATAAACTGCTGTATGTTTGGTTTCTTTATTATCTGTTGAAATAAATTGGTGCGAGAAATAATGCTGCTTTGATTTGCATTGCTCATTCTATATTGTTGTCCATCCTTGTGCTGTGAATTGATCCCTATTCAAGCCACTATATTCCTAAACAGAGGGAAAGAGAAAGTTTTTTTTTATTTACTACTGTTCTCTGTGTGGATGATCTTGTGGTATGAAAGAATCATTTAGTTGTATTTAGGGAGGGTCCATTTACTGACCAAATAATGTCCATCACCTTTTCCCTCCACCCATTCTTTGCCCCCAGCTTGGTAGGCGTCTTGTCACAGATTTGGGGGTCAGAGATCGTGGAGTGAATTTATTGTAGGAATTGTCATGCCTTTGTCAGCCCTTTGCATTTTCCCAACCTCTAAAACTCCCATTTATATATGCATAGCATTGCTTGCTATATAAACAACTGCAATTTCATACCCTGTTTCCCCCTAAATAAGGCATCCCCTGATAATAAGCCCAACCGGGCTTTTGAGTGCATGGCAATAAGGCCAAGCACTTATTTCAGGGTTCAAAAAATTTAAGAATCTTACTTTTGGAGAAACAAGGTAGTTGGAACTAGAAGGAATTGTGATCCACATTAAGGTCTCCTGGCCTTTTTAACAATTGTAGAAAGATTTTTTTCTTATCTTGGAAAAGAAAATCTGCTTTAATCTCTCAAGAAATTAGGGAATCTCTAGAGAGTTGTTTCATTCATGTACTCCTTTGCATGTAAAATGACTTGATTATGTCAGGCAAGATGAGAAAATTGCAGTAAAAGCATAACATTGATTCCAGTTACTGATTAGGAATTAGACAAACCAAAGAAAGTGTGTGATTTGAGGTCCATAAAAAGCATGGAAGTGATACTTCCATTTCTTCTTACTTGAAAGGTGAAAACTTTCACCTGCTTATTTCTGAAATTTTAATAATATTACAGAATTCTTATATTTGGAGCATTTTATTCAAAATACATATATCTTGAGATTCCATTTCCATTAATATAATGGGCCTCTGTAGATACCATAATAGGCACTGCTTAGGCTTATCTTACAAGTGCATTGAAGTATTAGGTTGAATATAGATAGTCATGCTTAAAACATACTGGTGCAAATAAGTGAGAATCCTCCGCCCTCTGCAGCTTGGATGTGTCAGCTTACACCAAGGGAAACCATATATTTAAAAGCATATGGTTCTGTTGTTTGCTCGTTTATACTCTGATTAAATTTTCTTCAAGTAGATTTAAACAACTTAGTAATAAGATGGGTAAGAAATATAAATGATATACTATAAATTCATCAAAGTTCAATCTTCCACAAACTATTACTTGCTTAAGAGTCACATTTTCAACAGTTGTTGAACTTTTATCATTGGTATTACTATTACTTGAAATGTAGTCACTATTTCTATCTCTTGGAACAGCAAAGTATTTTGTCCCATTTTACCATGTAGTATTTTTAAAAAACTCCAAGCAGTACAAAGTTTGTAAATTTACATTACCAGATGGCATAGCAGATCCAATTTATAGCACCTGTAGGTAACAGTATGCTTTAAAGATGGAGTTGTTCCCAACATACTGCCAGAAAGCATGCGGACAAGTGTTAAAAAGAATAACTAAAATACCTACTGTCCCAGAATATAATCTTTGTAAAGATGAAACAAACAAAATGATTTAATGATAATTTTTCTTTATATTCTCTAGCTTATTTACAACTATGGTCTAGCCATAGCGATCAGTTATATATCATACAATTTCCACAGGTCAATAAACTTTTCAAGCCCTGGATATCATGACACACAACAACTCAGATAACCTCACTGCCACTGCTATCACCACAACACAGTTGCCAACAGAATCACAAGATTTTGTGAACTCATCTTTAAGATCTTTTATAAAAATAATGAGAACTTGGCCAAAATGTTTGAAATCTATGAGGATTTGGTGATTATATATGGCCAGCCTTTTTTTTTTAACTTCAAAAGAGAAATATAAGTATAAATGGAAGGAAACACCAGATTCCATTTTATGAACCTTTGGTTTATTCATTCTTCAGAACCTGAAGCTTTCAATGTTTGCTCAAGACCAATATCTAATAAAAATGATTAACAAAAGAATTGGATGGATAATTTAAATCAGATTGATGTCACTCTTTTCCAGCTTCTAATCTTTAACTGAAGATCCATGATAATGAGTAATGCTGAGATTATCTAAAGTCTTGCCTGTTTTAGAATATATGATTAAAGTTTTCTCTCTATAGAAGCATATTTTAGAAAATTAGCAGAATGAGAGCTGTTAAAAAAAGAAACAGTACCTAGGTACAATTAAGACAGCTTTCCTTAAGTACCTGTTTAGATTATAGATCATTAATCAGGATTTAGGTATCTATAAATTTGGAAAGAAAATAGCTCTTCATTCGAATTGGTCTCTGATTCCTGTTCCTTTGTATATTTTCCAATTATGTAGGAACTTAAACTTTAATCCATTGGTTGGGTAGACAGCAAGACCGACAGGATTCCTGAAGATTTCGTGATATATAATGTCATACATCATTAGTTTCTGGCTTGCAGGAAAAATTGAACAGTGAGGAATCTACTGTAATTTGATCCCTTATAGTTTTTTCACTATACATCCTAAACTGCCACAATTAAATAAATCTCGCTTACTAAAATGAGTGTTTCAGTCTCTTTAACCTTTTCCCAAATATACTGGAATGTGCCATCCATGTTCTAGGCGCATAAAAATTGTGTAGATTTTGTGGGCAATTATTTTTATTTACTTGAAGCTTTATATTTTTATTTAATCAGGGCAATATCATATGGTCAGCTCTCTTTTTAGACAGTAATAAAAGAAGAGAGAAATATAGCCTCTGGGGATCACATGCTGTATAACTGATTAATATGGAAAGAGTTATCCAGGGTCATATAAATACCTTGTAATAGATTTAAAAGCAAAAAGATTGTAGGTGTGGAATGTTGAAAATGGATGTAATAAGGCTCTTTCTAGCAAACCAAACAATCCTTGTAACAATGTGTATTAGTTAAAACATGTTAACTAAAATTAGTTAATGTATTATAATATTTCAACCAGTAAGTTACCAGAAAATGGATTTTTGTAATTTTTATTCAGGAAGACTGCAGCCAAGAACATAAGCAGTTATACATACTTAGACCTCAAGATTTCAAAAGCTTATACCAAAAATATCCAAAAATCTGTCATGAGTAGTGCATCTCCTTTTAGTAAAAGTTGAAAATCAGCTTAGTAGGCTACCTTACTTCCATATTATCCAGTATCTCTGTTGACTCATCCAGCCCATTCCTATGGGTAATTCAGTATAAGAAGAGTAATTCAGCACATCCAGACAGCATGGGAATCTGATAACAAAAAGAAATGAGCCTAAACCTGTCATCTGATTTTGGAGTGGGGAGGTGTCCTCACATGACAATAAATCAAACACCAAGTCCCAAAGTTGTTCCATCAAACAACATAGCTGAATTTCTGTTTGCAATAGTTATAAATAACCATTTTTATCTAGCAATGCTTGAAAATGGGTCAGTAGCATTTTCTTGAGCTCTATGCGAGAGTGATTAGAAATGTAAGCTTCTGGTCCAGCAAAGATTTCTTAGGAAACAATCGCACAACCACTTCATTTGAAATAACTGGGACAACTCTTTTGCTGAAATATTAATAAATCTGTCTGTCTGTCCATCTATTCATCCATCTATCTGGCTCACTAGGCTACTGATCATTGGGATCTCTCTGCAATTTACAATAAAAACAAATTTAAAACTGAAGACATTAAAGCTTCCCAATCCTTTAGTATCATGGGGGAGATAGAAGGGCCAAAATCAAAAGCTGTTGAACAAACCTCCCTAATGTTCTTGTCCATAAAACAACTGATTTAAGGTACATATCAAGTGAAGGAACTATATAAGTAATGATGTCTGTCATAGTAGGTATAAGTAGGTTTATATTCCAAGCATCTAATAAAATTGCAACTTCAGGTTTAGGAATCTAAAATAATTTTCACAAGTTAATGCTTTGGGGATTTTCATGGACCTGAAGCTCCTGCTGGCAGGTCAGAAAGTGGGTCTGTCCAGGAGACACTTTTCTCAATAGATGTGGTCATTCTTGGAGCATAGTGCCCTAAGGACAGTCACTGAGGCCCTTATCACTTTGCACCTGATTTTGCAGCACATTCTACAAGGAGCTTCATAGGAAGGCTAGGCTAATCAGAAACTGCAGAATGTAGCAAGTAATTTGCTAATAGGTAAAAAAATTGGTAAAGTTATATATCTCTTTTATACCTAAAGTGTGAACTAGAACACCACAACTCTAGCATGTTGCCTTAAACACGACACCAAATTGTTTCATTACTACCCATGAAATGAACCTATTACCCATTACCTATGGATCAGATCCTGATCCACCTTCAGGATCATTTTCTCCAAGTAGAATCTGTCAATCTTATATGTTCAAGTTGCAGACAGCATGCTACAGATGGCAACACCCAATATGGCTGAGACAACAACCCAGCCAACTTACCCTTCTCCATGGCTGCACTATTTTTAGGAAACAGCCACCTCCATCTCAAAGTCTTATAATTGGGACAGCACACAAATAGAAGTAAATAAAATATTTCCTTACCATGTGAAAAACTACTGTTTTCTAAAGATGTAATGTGGGGAAGTTGTTCTCTATTTACTACAGTGTGTACCACTATGTATGTTTAGTTATATTCTGTGGCTCAGTGTTGATTTTGGACATCAGCTACACTTCATCTTGGATGACTTGTTCCGCCTACAACCATCATTTTACTTTGTCCATAAGGTTGACATTTCCTATCCCAGTTTATTCTGTTTACACTTCATTCTAGATTTTTAATAGTGCAAACAGGTACCAAATAAAAAAAAGAATAAGGTATCCCTCTGGATAATTCAATAGATGCCTATTTATGATTCCTGCGTCTCTGCAGAAGTGGGAGAACTTTACAAAGAGGGCCTTAAGGAGTTCATCTTTCTAGGATTTCAACTGGATTACACACATGAACTAGTCCACATAGTATAGTTAGAGTTGATTTCTTTTCAGAAATTCTTATTTGGGACTCAATTTAACTTTTTCTGGGAATATTACCCAGTTCAATTAACTCAGTTTTAGAATTTGTATAACTCACTCTCCCTACCCCCATCCCTTGCCCAGGTTGTATGTGCTGTGTGACCATGTGATTGGTGCATTATGCTTTTTCATTATCTTTTGTTTCCTTTTATTCTCTGATGAGAATACAATGCTCAAAAGGACATTTGAGACTAGGACTTGGTAGGAGTGCCAGCCATGTCAACTGGAAAAAATAATAAAGTTTATTTGATCACTGTGTTTTTCATTATCTTCCAAACCATTCAACTAATAATTTGAAGTAATTACTTTCTGTCTAAGTGACCCAGTACAGAGGTAGAAAAGAATTGACTGATCAATGTGCATTAAGTACTAGCTGTTTTGTATATTTACCTGGAGAGAATGCACAAATTGAAGGTCCATAATATGGATAATTGCCACCAGATGTTGAAGATTATGAATTTAACACAGAACTTCCATTGTTTGGAAGCTTCTCTGTCGGGATTCTATAGAGGATAGGCAAACCTTTGATGTACGATTGTGCTCCAAAGCAGGAACAATGTAAGGTGACATTGTTCATTCATATTGTCATTTTGTCTATATTGTCCTGCATTTTCAGCAATTGATTAGAGAACACTTGACTATTTAACTGTTCAGTTTCCTAGGGAACACTTCCTGACATTTTCAGTCACCAGAATATGACTATTTTTTAATTGACTAAATAAATAGATGATAGATAGACAGTCAAACAGGTAGGTAGATATAATTGAAAAACCAACAGACAGAAA
Source organism: Calamaria suluensis (assembly GCA_032468135.1). Taxonomy (NCBI): domain Eukaryota; kingdom Metazoa; phylum Chordata; class Lepidosauria; order Squamata; family Calamariidae; genus Calamaria; species Calamaria suluensis. The sequence goes on along the minus strand of JANHFP010002464.1, from coordinate 165,397 downwards.
TCATACTCCAGGATTGAGTATGAATTCTGAATGACTTTAGTAATAAGTTTGACACACAGCATGCTATTTTTAAATTTAATAAACCCACTTTGATTTATTGCCTAGCTGTGGTATTTTTATACCGTGAAGCTAATAACTACTATGAATATCTGAATAAAAGTTGATACTCAACAACTAGTGATCAAATACTACCCAACTACCATATTTTTCGGACTATAAAATGCACATTTTTGTCTCCCAAAATGGGGTGAAAATGTCTGCTTCTTATAGACAGAATATTGCTGAAGCCATTTTTTGGGCTCCACACACCCCATTTTCGGGCCTTTTTTCAGACCATTTTCTAGGCTCATTTTTGAGGCTTTTTCTGGCCTGTTTTGAGGCTTTTTTCCAGCACATTTTATCTGAAAAAAGGGGCTGATAAAAGCCCCCAAAATGGGCCAAAAGGTATAGAAAACAGGCCAGAAAAAGCCTAGAAAATGGGCCAGAAAAAGGGAGGGCAATTTTTGTTTTATTTTTTTCTTCTTCTAAATTTAGGTATGTCTTATAATCAGGTGTATCTTATAGTCCGAAAAATACAGTAATTATAGGTACAGTCTTATCTCTCATATCTGGTGGGTGTTATGTTTTCCTTTCAATGATGTACAGTAGAATGTTTTCTTAAACAAAACAAAGCATTTAGCATTGAAGTGCTTCCTGTATGCTTAATGTGAACTGATTTATTGTCTCTCTCTCTGTGTGTATTTTCTTAAAGTACCGCAGCAAAGAGAACAGTGCTGTATAATAATGTTGTGTTTACCTAGCTTCATTAATAATAAGTTATCATCAGTAAAATATACTCAAGGAGCATTATAGCAATGTTCTTTGAGCATTCTGATTTATCTACCAGTGTGTGTCTGTATCCCTTACCTTCTCTAATTCATTAGTGAGTTGCTTTGGGTTTCCTGCTTCTTTGTAGGTAGTTTAATGTCATCCCGTTTCTTTGCTGACTGTGCTACAATTGTGAATTATTTCAAGAGTCATCCCCTGTTGGAAGTCTGATAAGATGTGCTACCAAGAAAGCATGCCATTAAAAAATTAAGCTCAACATCTTTTTACCCTTGTTACATGAATACAAGAAATGTTGTGTTTAGATGGAAGCATTGGAGAGGAGATAACCATAAAGTGACCAGATTTTTACCGTTTGTAAAGCGGGACACCATTGGGGGGGAGGGGGGAATTTTTAGAACGCTCTGCGCATGCGCAACAGAGCACGTTCTTCTGCGCATGCGCAACAGAGCACGTTCTTCTGCGCATGCACAGAACATGTTTGTATGTTCTGCGCATGCGCAGTAGAGCACATTGTACGTGCTCTATGCGCATGCACAGTAGAGCAGCAACAGCATGTTGCCGCCGCTCACGACTGCTTTGTTCTCTGGCCCCTTTTTCCTTTCCTTTCCTTTCCTTTTCTGGGTGACAGCCCTTCAAGACCTCAGGGACCACGAAATGAAAGGAAAAAGGGGCCGGAGAACAAAGCAGCAACAAAAAGCCGCCACTTTTTCACA